>PVIJ01000677.1:225459-259016 GCA_004024925.1 Scalopus aquaticus | reverse complement strand
GTTAATAAAAATTGAGGTTGATGATGAAAAAAAAAAAAAAAGAATGTGCTCTCAATGGTGGGTAGATGTGCTCATCTGAATGAGCCATTGAAAGGAGCACTTCCATGGAAACTTCTGCATGTTAAAATCATGTATGATTTTTCAATAATTCATATATAATGAACATGCATGTATTTGTGTGTATATATAAAAATCCAGCAAAGGATGCAACTAAAATCACATATAAAGTGGAAATGAGCACTGACACTAAAGTCTGAGGATCAGAACAACCTATTGTACCAACATTTTTGATAAATCTGTATAATAGATATCAGTCACTTAATAGGTCTTTCTTCCATTGAATAAGAGTAACAGTGACTTCCCAAAAAGGCACACAAAGTTGTTGAGCTCTTTGCCAAAAGAGATTATGAGATAGCTGGGAATTGTTACCAGCATGGAGGAATTGTAGTTTACTTCCTTATTATATAATAGCATACTAACAGTTTGATTAAAAGAGAGGACAATATGAAAACTGATAATAATCAGCTGAATTTGTTTAGTCAACTTCTTTTCAACTTATGCTGTGTGTGTGTGCATGTGTGTGTGTATGAGTGTGTCTATGTGTGTTTTCTGCATATCACAGTTGGTTTGGGAAACTTGGAAAAATATGAGAGAAGAAGTAATATCATCTGTATATTCATAAGTTTTCTTAAGTCACAGAGGAATGGGTAGGTAACAGAATCGGTGTGGATGAGTAAGGTTCTCATCATCGAATCTATACAGCATTAATTTCTGAACAAAAGTTATAGTGGTAAAGAGTACTGGAGCCATTCCTCTTGAGCTCAAATCTCAACTCAAGTATCTTTGACCTGTAGGACCTGAAAAAATTGTTCTTTGTGCCTTGGTATCCTCCTCTGTAAAATGGTGACATTATTAGTACCTACTTCATAGTATTTTGTGAAGATTAATCAGTAAGTTGATACCATATATTACATAATTATGTATTATGTATTGATAAGTTAATTATATGTATATGTAATGCTTATAGAAATCCTGACACAGTGAAAGCTAAATACTAACTACTATTTGAGACTGATAATAAATTTCTAAAAAAACTAAAATTCAAAATAAATGGAAATGCACAATTACTAAAGGTAAGAAACCTTACAAATTATTTTAGGAGTAAGGTAGTCCAAATTTACTGTTTTGAGGTAATGAAGTTATGTTATGGTATGAAAAAGTGAAAGTAAAAGAGAAAATGAAAACTCCACTTTTAATATATTTTTGTCTTCTCTGTTAAGAAAAATAAGCTTCGAAGTAAATGTTAAAAATGCTAAGGTGATATCCAAACTCCAGAAACATGAATGAGGAGATTATACAAGTGCTGCTCTGAGTGAATTCTAGTATCTTGGCTTAGGTGAAATACTTGCATAGGTATGAAAGAATCCACAAGTAAGACTATTTAGGTAGGAGGATCTGAATAGACACTTCTCCAAAGAAGACAGAGATGGTCAACAGGCACATGAAAAGATGTTCATCCTATGTTATTATTTAGAGAAATGTATATCAAAACCACAATGATATATCACCTCACACCTGTCAGAGTGGGTAGAACCAAGTGTTGGAGAGATGTAGAGAAAAGGAAACCCTAGTACACTGATGATGTACATTGATGCAACCATTATTCAAAAATTAAAAACAGAAATTCCATATGACTGTTATTTTACTTCTGAGTATCTGCTTCAAAACACAAAATCACTAATTCAGAGAGCTATATGTACCTGCTTTTTATTGAAAATTATTTATAGTAGCCAAGAGCTAGAAAGAACCTAAATGCCCATTGTTTGATGAATGGATAAAGAAAATGTAGTATATATACACAATGAAATATTACTCCACTTTAAAAAAGTGGTAAAATTCTGCTATTTGGAATATGATGGACCTAAATGGAATTGTGTTTAATGAAATAAGCCCAACAAACACTGTAAGACTTCACTCACATTTGTATATAGACAAAACTTATAGATGAACTAAATACAATTGTACTTTTGGACGAGACCAACTACTGGTGACCAGAAAGGGTGGGGGGAAGGAAATGGTTTAATGAGGAAAAGGGAGACAAAGGTAAGGTGAAGGATAGATTTGGACCTTTAGTAGTAAACATAACTTATATGCATAGCATAAATAAATGTAGCATATATGCGTGTTTTCAATGATGAACACCTGAAACTTTAATGTTACAACGCAATGTTTAGATATAGCTTAATCTCTCTTCATCTATATAGCGAGATCTCTAAATACCTATATAAAGAGTTCCTGTAATTCTGGAAAATCACACATGTTGTTCCAATTTCCTAAAAGCAATGTTATTTTTTCAAACACTGAGAGTAATATATTTGTTATTTCAGGAATGATTCTGTAATAGGCTAGCATGGTCATGGATTTCATGCAGAGATTGGGGAATCCCTCAGAACCAGTATGGCTTAATAAAACCAGTACATGTCAAACTAACTCCATTATTTTCTTTCATGGGTTGGTAGACTGGTAACTGAGGGAAATGTGCAATATATTAAAACCTGAAGTCATAAAGTCCATTGTCAAAATATCATCCATTCACAGCATAGTTCAGTCAACAAATATTTAATAAACGCTGAAATTATGCCAGCGTAGAATTAATTATTTTAGAGATGTGGTGAGACATTCTCTCACTACTACTATAAAAATGGGGTAAAAATGTGAAATCAACAGACTCTAGCTATTTAATAGACGGAGAATGAGGAACTCTGGAGTTGTTCCAAGTTTTCTGAGCCAGGGCAAACGTGGATCAGTGATGCTTGATGGTTCACTGATGGGTGCTGACCTGGCTGTGTAGCAGTCATTTGGGGGAGACATTATGACAATGTCTTCTGGAAATGAGACCTGGGGGTTCTGGGTCAGGGGGATGAGTGGATTCCTGGTGCTCTCAGTATAAAATGCTTTTTAGGTGGTTTTGATATTTATCTACACCTGGGAACCACTAAAAATAGAGCAATTCATGAAGATCTTAACACAGGATAGATTCATTTTATAAAATTCAGTGTACTCCTAACTATAAATTCTGTTAAATTAAATCATCTTCCAAATAGCCACCTAAGAGCTTACATACTAAAAGATGTTAGCCTTTGATTAATATGTGACAGAGTGTTTCCTCTGGAATGCCCTTCAGATTCTGCAGAGTAATCTCATGAACACTGACAGTAGTAGCAAATTTTGACCCTTATTGAGGGACTTGACTTTTGGGAAAAAGTCCAGATATTCAGAGCAAAATACTAGGAATAAGGTGCATACTAAACTTGCTGATAATTTTCCTTAACAAACAGCTATCACTGATATACTCTTATAAAATGCAGTTGATACTGTATTTCTGGTAAATATAAAAACATGCAAAGTAATAAAGTATAAAAATGCACACAAACATTTTTTATAAGAAACTGCAAAGCCACAGTATGCAGACTCATGGGTGGTCTTACTATCATTGCACACACAGATGGGGCTGTGGATTACCTCAATGTACCAACAGATCCAGCTGGCCTTCCAAGAAGATAATCATCTGTGAGGTATGACTTCAGGCATGCTCAGGAGCCGACATCTAACAAAAAGGATCCTGTTTCCTGGTCCACTTTTGACATTTAGCACTGACCATTACAAAATGCACACACCCTTGGGAAAAATTACATAAAAAGCTCTTTCTGATATTAATGCCTTCACGTTAATAAGTCTGTCACCTCCATCATGCACAGGGTTTTGCTAGAACGGAATGACTCTCATGAGGAATCACAATGCCTGTGACGGGCACTTTAGGGGAATGCCACTGTCAAGGGAAGTGAGGTTGCTGGCAACATGATGTGCCTCCTTTGACATAAAGCGTAGCTGGGCATATTTGAAATGGCATCCAATACATAAATCTGACAGGAAGCAAGATTTGGGAAAAATCTAGGATGCTACATTCGAGTATGACAAATTTTTCTGAAAATTTTATAATGGAATTGATACTAATGCACAATTATTAAGCAGTTTATATTTGGAATCATCATCCCAAAACCAAAGTGTCTGTAGCTAACACCTGCAAAAATATATATAATCAGTCATTCAGCAACTGTGTGGCAGTGGAGGTGATACTCACAACGGTGGTGAGAAAACAAGTCATTTGGCCCCTGTGCATGAGATCATGTGTCAACCCCAACTGAGCTGGCCTTGTCTTAGACGAATTGCATTCATGATGAATTTCCTCTGAAAAGCTTGTTTTTCACTATGAATTACAAAATGCATTTGAACAAATAAAGAAGCATTTCTCATTTCAAAATAAAATTCAAAGGACATGGTCACAGCATAACTTTATCAATGAATAAATAACAAAAGAAAGGAAAGAGTGGAGGAGGAAGATGTAGAAGGAAAAAAGAGGGGAAAGAAAAAGAATAGACTAGATAGAGAAGAGAATACCTGATCAGAGATCCACTAGAATTTGGACTTAAACAAATTTTAGAAAAGCAATCATAAACCAATGAAGTTTCATCTTAAAGATTTCGAATGGTCTTGAATTTTTTTTTTCTTTGGAAATGTTCTTGTATAGACACTAGGTAGGTCAGCATTAGAGCTGAACTTGCTACACGTTTAACCTTTACCTGGAAGGATTATGCGTGTGTGTGTGTGTGTGTGTGTGTGTGTGTGTGTGTGTGTGTATGTGTGTGTACTCAGAGTCTTGTCAGAGTAACACAATGAGGAGTTGTTGGCCTCCTTGTAGCATGAAACACTTGCTGCATGAAACATTAGTCACCGAAACTACGCAGAAATGATGAACATTCATATTTCCTGATCATGAACCAAACAGCTCACCAGTTACTTCTCTTTATCACTTTAAAATAAGAGTCATGCTAATGCTCTCTCTGATGTCACTTTCTGAATAATCTCAAGGATATCTTATAACCACTATCATTTCAATTACAAATGCCATTAACTATGATCTCGAAACAGGAGTTATTGGATGGGGAGAAAGGTCCACCCTCATAGGATGAACGAATAAATAGAATGCGTTATATACATACACTGGAGGATTAGTCAGCCTTAAAAAGGAAGGGAATTTTGACACATGCATGGATGAACATTTAGTAAATTAAGCTAAGGAAAATAAGTCAGTCACAAAAAAGACAAATACTGTGTGATTCTACTTGTGGTACCTAGAGTAGTAACTCATTGAGGTTGGATTCATACAGAGAACTAAATTTGGAGAGATAGAAAGTAGAATGAATGTTGTCAGGGGCTAGGGAGAACAGGGAATAAGAAATTAGTGTTGATGGGTATAGACTTTCATTTTTGAAAGAGGAAAGTTCTGGACCTTGTTTGCACAACAATTTGAATATACTTAATGCAGCTGCACTGTACACTTTAAAAATGGTTAGGGTGGAATATTTAATGCTGGGTGGGAATTTTTTGCCACCATAATTAATTTTTAAAAAGTATCTGTATGTTTAAAGAATATGAACACACAAAGTACAAGGGAGAGCACACGTGTTTCAGAGCCAGGATAGCATTACATAGCTATCTTGGTCAAGTCCAGACTAAAGGTCACACATGGTGGGCACTGACCAAAGCTGTATGTGCTGGACTGGACAACGTCCTGCTCCTCCAAGATCTGGTCTGAGTGTGGTGTTTATAACCTTCCTAACTTCTAGGAGGAAAGTTTTGTTTTAGCATAAAATCCAAATAGTTGACTCAACCAAGAAGAAAACATGAATCCCCCCCGCAAGACACTACAGAACCTTCAACCCACACCTACGTCTGGGGATAGTAACCTAAATCAGGAATTGAAATTAAATCTGACCTGGGTGTCATGTGGAACTGATCATTATTCTCACAGAGGTGTTCTACTTTCTCTAGAAAATGAGATGTTATGAAATGCAATGAATTCAGAAACACATTAATTAAAAAATCATATATACTTTGATTTCTCCTCTGAGATTCTTGCAAGATATTGGGAGTAAAATAATATGAATTATAATGGTTGTCCCTGGGCCTTAATAGGATATGTGGTTTCTCCCTCTTCATTCACAACAGAGAGAGGTATAAGAAATACTCCAGGTTTATCATTTTGGAGTACTATTCAGCAATCAAAAATGATAAAACTGGAGGTATTTCTTAAACCTCTCTCTGTTGTGAATGAAGAGGAAGAAACTGCATGTCCTACTAAGGCCCAGGAACAACCATGATGAACTAATGCAATTCTCAGCAACATGGATGGAGCCAGAAGGGATCATGCTCAGTGAAATAAGCCAGAAGGAAAAAGAAAAATATCAAATGGTATCACTTATCAGATGAATATAAGAGAGCCCAATGAGAAATCAGAAGGAGAAAATAGCACACAAAACATAAACAAAAGCAAAAACTAGCAGGCAACCACAAATAAGAGACATTCTAAAGGGAAGGGGGAGGAAGAGAGACCAAAATAGGGGAGAAAAAAGCACAAGGGACAATGGTGATGGTTCACGGGTGACTTGGTAGTGGGAAACCTTTGGGGGATACACAATAATGTAAAGGATATAAATTAAATTAAAAAAAAAAGAATTATCTCCAGGGCCACCCTGATGGCGCAACGGGTTAAGTCGCAGCACTATGAAGCTATACAGAGCCACTGCAGCACAAGTTCAATCCCTGGCCAGCGATCTTCTCACATGGCGCAGCAGACTTCTCCAGATACCCTCAGCAGTGTATTTCAGTCAATCTGCCTGTTCTGCTCCCCACTCTGTCTCTAGTGAATCCTCTCACCCCCAACATTTCTGGCTACACCCTGGCTTGTATGCATAAATAAATACAACTTTTTTTTTTTTAAAAGAAGTATCTCCAAACAACCATTCAGGCTACTAATTAGAAAAAGAACCATTCCTACTTTCTATTCTACTCTACTCAGAAAACTATCTTCTTAAAGGTTGAGTACTAATAAAAATTGAAAATCTTTACTTAAATTCTATTTTCATGAAATGAGAACCTGAACCACAAAATTAAGAACCCCACTAGACAAAGAAAAACAAAGTTGGGTCACCTTAATTTAAATAACTTAATTCTAATTGTAGGACGCAGGAGAGTTAAAGAGTTCTACTATACTGACATTTACTTGCATCAGAATCAAGGTATAGTTCCTATCACCATAAAATCAGCATTTGTAATTGCTGAAATGGTTTCTTTTATTCTAAGGATAACACTATTGCAAATTGTTAATGGGATAAAATTAATATTTGCATTCATCAGATACTTTTTGAATATCTAACAAGTGCCAAGTATTGTTCTTTTAGGTTGTCATCATCATCATAGGAAAATCACTGCACTTACTAAACATAATTTATGGCAGAGGAAATAAGACAATAAACATTAATAAATCCAATAAAAAAATACATAGAACTCTAGACAGAAAGTGATGAGCATGACAGAGTAAGCTGAGGATGATCAAAAGTGCCAGGGATGTGTTGCTCTATTAGGCAGTCTAGGTAAACCTGGAAAGGAAGTGAGAATTCATTAGAGACCTGATGGAAGTGAAGGAGTTTCCCAGTACCTATCTGAGGGAAAAAGGTTCCAGGCTGGCATCTTGAGGAAGAAGCCCAAGGAGGAAGCATGTATGACATGTAAGAGGACCATCAAGGATGATGAGTTGGAGAGAAATGAAAAAGAAAAGAAGGAGAGGAGCTATAATGGGAACGGAACACCCAAACATGCTGTCTGGGCCTTTGGGACTCTGTTAGGACTCAGGTGTTGGCTCTGAGTGAAATGGAAAGGCATGGCCTAGCTATGGGTTTAAAAGTGGTGTGTTCTGGCTTCCGTTTTACAAGGATCACTTTGGCTGCTCTGTTGAGAGTAAACTAAAATGGAGCAAGGGACAGTAAGACTAAATATCTCCTTTTATTTCAATTTGATTGGGTACCCAAGGAGCAGCTCAAGTTTCAGCCGGAAGAGCTACCAGCAGGAAAACTGAAGGTGATAAAAAGCATGGTTTATGGCAACATATATTGCCTTGTTCCATGAGGTTATGCACATTTAGCATTATTTGTTTTTAATATAGCTCTGTACCTTTAATATCATTTTATTCTTATCCCAGTAACTCCTTGCTATGTAGTAAATCATTAAAGAACTTTAACAACTGATTTGGGGAAGAATATGGCTTAGCAATGAGACAAATTTCCTGAGACATGCCGGGGAACCAGGTTAAAGTTAAATTCACCAAAGTAACTCTCCACAGAAACTCTTCTTGACCATATTTCAATATAACATTACTGAGCATCCTCACAGACAAGACTCTTAGTAAAACTGCCTAGTTGGCTGGTCAGCATAGCAAAAAGGGCAGAAAGTGGAGAGTAGAGGTGAAAAGGGAAGATGATAAAGTTGGGGAAGAACTGGCACTTAATAGTAGAAGTAGAAGTAGAAGTAGAAGTAGAAGTAGAAGTAGAAGTAGGAGAAAGGATGCCAGAAAAGAAGGTAAGTCTCGTAACGAAAAGAAGTGGAGCAGAAGGAAAGATACATTTGTGCATGTAGGTCCATGGACACAGTTAGCGTCCTCACAATGAAAAAGAACCTCTGGCGCGGGAGGTAAAGAGGGCATGAAATGCCTATTAGGTGAAATAGAAGGTAAGGATATTTTGGAAAAGAAAAATTACTGGACATGAAAGCTAAATTCAAATGAAGGATGCAAATAACCATAGACAAGGGGGTGCTATACGTAAGTACACATTCATTTTTCCCTCTTTACTTTTAATTGTTTTGTGGGAAATCCTTAATAATATGATTTTATTTGTTCTCCAAAATAAAGCTGAACAATGGATATGTGTATGTAATACACAGCCCAGATCACATCCATTAAGAACTGACATTCCTTGTCACTATTTACTTAATTATTTGACCAGGGAACATCATTACGTCAAAATGATGTATAAAAATCCAGTAATCCTTGAGAACATAGATTTAATATATTAAGTACTAATGGAAATAGAAGGCAACATTTAAATTAACTGATTTAAAAGAGCAGTGGAGACAAATATAAATTTATGAATTTACTCATTGCTGATTATTAATTATAATGGGTATTGGCTGGAAAGCAAGTGTATTATTCTGATGCAAGTTTATACGAAATTAGGACATCTCATTCAAAATGACCTTCATAAATACCACATTTCTAACTACAATTTATTGACTTACAGTCTAGAAATAATGTCTTAAACTTCTTAGTTGCAGACAGAAAATTAGCCATTATTTCACCTACCTGTCTGAAAAATAGGACTGAATTGGGTAAATAAACCTATACATTGGGATCTCTTTTTCATCTCCTCAAGACAGCCCAGGCATTCTGCAGCAGTCACTATTTATTTTGAGTCCTGATTTTTGAGCTCAATTTCTTTCTGGATAAAGGAATATATCCCCTATCACCTGTCTCCTTACTCCTATAACTCCTAAGTGGCAATTCAAACGAAGTGGCTAAAAATACAGCCTTAGGTCAAACCCAAAGGAGTTTGGGATCTGGGATAGAGAAACACTGTCACTTTCCCATAGGATGCCTATAAAGGTAATTTAGACATAGTTACTTAGCATCACATCTAGCATAAGGCAATTTTATAACTAAGTGGTAGCTGGCAGGACTCACTGGCTGAGTCAGGACTTGGAAAAAGAAGTCAAAGGAGTCAGCCCTACTCAACTGCACTGACCAATATGGAGAGCATGGATTCTAATGGAAAGGAAACCACAAATGCTTGATGACCACGATCTATTTGCATTCATGAATTAGTACAATGATTGCTTTTAAGCAATTAGGAACTGGCAGTTTGCCCACTTCCACTGGGAGTTGGGCATATTTGAGACCATGATGATGTGCTAGGTTTGCCCTTACAGGACAGGAGAGAGGAATGAGGGCTGAGAGACAGAAGTCACTGGAATATAAGAAGTCTAAAGTCTTTGACATCACACAAAGCTCTAGGGACCACAGGCAAGCTGGGAATGACTTTATCCTGACCTGGCCATCCCCAAACAAGTTGGTGCCTGTGGTGGTTTCTATAGGCACAAGGAAAGGTGTTTCTGAGACAGCTCTGCCTAAATGATCAAGGCCCCAAAGTGCTCCAAAATTTCAGTTATGTATCTTAGTGTGGCTATTAATTCACTAAAGTCCTAGACAGCTGGCTTGCACTTGCTTCTCCAATCTGGAGACTCTTGTCCTTGTGTTCTGAGAAACACTGCCGCATTGTTTCCTCTTAAAGTTTTCCCTAGCAATTTTCTCTGCACTAAATTTCTGGAATACTTATATTAGAGGCTTCCCTCAAATAACTGATGCTCCATGACTTGTTTTTATTTTCACACAAGAAACTGAGAAGCTAATTTGAAGGTCTGGTGCATAATTGGGGCTTGTCTACTTCCTGGTAAGGAAATCACGGACCTGGTCAGTGAATTTTAACTGGTGGCCCCTTAATTTTCTTTATCTTTAGGTT
Source organism: Scalopus aquaticus (assembly GCA_004024925.1). NCBI lineage: Eukaryota > Metazoa > Chordata > Mammalia > Eulipotyphla > Talpidae > Scalopus > Scalopus aquaticus. The sequence goes on along the minus strand of PVIJ01000677.1, from coordinate 248,547 downwards.
GTTCCTCTGGGAAGATTCAATTTATCCCGAGAAAGATTACCCAGCCTCCCTGTCTAGTGCTAGATGACAGCAGCTAATAGTGAAGGAGATTTGCACTGGATTCACTCTGCATAAATCTCTGTATTCAAATGCAGGGCCTGGATGTGAGGACACAGAGCAGCGAGATCTGAAGCCCCACTGATTTGGTGGTCAAGGTCATACAAGCAGCTGCACAGGCCTCCTAGGACCCAAACAAGCCATTAGCCTACACCTGCTCCTCTTCCCATTTTCCTGGAATTATGAGTTCCTCGTATTGCAGAAGATGTAGTTTGAGCTTATTTTTTTTTCTTTTGTGTGCAAGTTATTGTCCAGATGAGAAGGGAGTAGAAACATTTACTCCATCTCAAAGCTAGTAGTTCAGGCAATATAAATAAATGTACCCCATTCACTAAGGCGACCTTTATCTAAGCCACTATTCCCAGAGTTTACTTCACAGTAAATTACCTCACATTTTTGAGAAAACGAGAGATCGAAGGGAACATCCTGCGCCATTTACCATTTTTATTTTAAAAGCACCTTCAACTTTCAATTATTTGATACAATAGACATAATAATGCTCAATCTCAAGTAAACAAAACAGATCTGTAACTTTAGTACAGATTTGAGCAGATGGACAAACTGGCCATTTACAGATTGCTATGTCTGATATCAGTAACAGACACAAAGGTATAAAAGGGAAAGATTTTCCACCTCTGTCACAGCTCTATGCCCCTCTCCCAAGGAAAGCAGGAGCTGTGAGCTTTTCATTGGAGAAGCACCACCCTTACCTCTCTCTTTTTTTAATTTGTAATTTTTAATTTATAAATATTTATTTATGCTTACAAGAATTGGGGAGTAGGTCAGACGTGTGGGAAGGTGAAAGGATTTACCGACAGAGTGGAGAGCAGAACAGGCGGATCTACTGAAATGCACTGCTGAGGGGAGCAGCAGGTGAGACAGGAGAGGTCTGCTGTGCCATGTGGGAAGCTCCCTGGCTGGGGATCGAACTCATACTGCAGTGGCTGCTGATAGCTTCATAGCGCTGAGTCTTAACCCCTTGTGCCACCAGGGAGGCCCCCTGACCTCTCTTTGATTTTGTTTTTTAATGTAAATCATAAATATCCCTTTGGACTTCAAGGAGAGGAGTAGGTAACCAATTTTAAAAGAATCTTCAGAATTCAGTTCCAGTAACATAATACAATGTCATACTGGTAATACACCACATGGTGGGGAAAATCATAAACCAACAGAAGTCATCTTAAAAGTCAAATCTCTCAAATCTACAGGGAAGGTCATAGCTGTTGTTTTATGCACTTCCCTCTACATGTTTATATGAATGGACACACCTAACTCAGTCCAGCTTTGATTCCATGTCTGAGGTTTAGTGTTAGTGAAATAGTGTCATATTCATTGAAAGGGAAGGTTCCAGGTTCCCTGCACCAACCCAAGGAAGGGTTGAGGTGGGCAGGGAGGAGAAGCTAGAAAAGACTTGGAAAAGGACCAGAAGCAGAGAGTGGTGGATTAGAAGACCTGGAGGAGGGACATGGAGCAGAGAGACAGGTGAAGCCACACTTGCTTTTCGGCCTTGGACTTCTACCAGGGACTTAGGGGTAATGCAAGGAGACACCTGAAAAAGACATGGATGAGAGACCCGTGGGGAGGCTGACAATGGCAGCCTTTATCTTGATTTTGCTCTTTTCCTTCTAGGATTGCCCAACCCTTTCTGCCCTTTTACTGTGGGTCCCTACCAGAAGGTGCCTTAGACTTGTGGCAAATTTTCAGGTCAGTGCCTCCACATTGGCATTTACCTATGAGGGGAGGGGTAGTTTTGTTTAATTGGAAAATATTTTAACTATATTCTCTCTCTTCTCCTTTCTCTATTAGACACTAGTTGTATTAAAGTGCTTTTCTATTGACGGTCTTATGCATGAAAGGTATGTCTGTCTTCATGCGATGGGTGGCAGGCAGGCTTGGGGGTTCTGGGATCCCCCTCATTCTGCCTGCTAACATTAAGAAACCTACTCAGCACTGACATAAACCAACATTTTCCTGCAACATTTTCCATCAACTTTATTAGTAATGAAGGAGATGCTCTGTTCCACCTCTCTCAATTATTTTTTTCTTATTTCTTATTAGATTCAAATTTCATATCTGGGTAGAAACAATAACTGCCTCAAGGCACAGATCTGACGGATGGATGGAAATAACTCACAGCCAATACATAAATGCATTTTCTAATAATTTGCATATCACAGTGTTTACATTTTTCTTAGTTTAAAATAATTGCAAAAGTCCTTTTCACAGCTTCTCTTTACATTCATCTAAAGTCACCACATGATGAGCTACCTGACTTGGTTCGTGAAGTGAGTCAACTGGAACCGAAGGAAAAAAAAAAAAAACGGCCAACTGTACTTTTTTAAAGTTCTTAAAGCTGGGGCGTCTCTGGTGGTGCAAGAGGTTAAGTCTCAGCACGATGAGGCTATCAGCAGCCACTGCAGCATGAGTTCGATCCCAGGCCAGGGAGCTTCCCACAGGGCACAGCAGACCTCTGCTGTCTCGCCTGCTGCTCCCCTGAGCAGTGTATTTCAATTGAGCTGCCTGTTCTGCTCTTCATGCTGTCTCTGGTGAATACTCTCATTCCCCTACCACCCCACATGCCTACACCCCAGCTCTTGGATACATAAATAAATAAATATTAAAAAAAAATAAAGTTCTTAAAGCTTTTCTATGTCATGTCACCAAGAAACCCCGTCTACTATTTAAAAAATAATCCTTTATTCACATCTCATAGTAAATTGATGCTTACAGAGTGAATCCACTTTCTTAAGCAGCTAACAGGTGACAGGGTTATTATATTTACATATGCATGTATACACACAACATGAGTTTCTTTAAATTGTACATACTAAACCAACATATTCTACTTTTTGTCCTTTAATGATGCTCCAGTGCCCCAACATAGTCTATCCTTTCTGTCAAGGCACAAAATGGAAAGAACTTGCTTATTATCAGGGGACATTGAGAGCTTGGCATGCTGCACAGAGAAAAGACCTGATAAATTCCAGTTGCTCTCATACTTTATATATATTTGAGGTAATATTGGTTTATATTACTATATACGACTTTAGGGGAATCAGTTCACATCTCTTCAGATCATACCCACTGCCGGGTTATCCAAAGACCTCCCCCCTTTGTTCTCACCAATGCCCCTTTATTGACCTCAATTCTGCAGTCATAATTCTAGGGTCTGTTTTGGTTTAGTTTTATCTGATCCTTTTATTTTGTTCTCCATAGTCCATATATGAGTGAAACCAGTATTTACCTTTCTCCTTTTGATTTATTTCAGTTAGTATAATCCCTTCCAGCTCCATGTCCAAGCGAGTAGAGGCCATGCCCCTATTCTTCATCAGAATGAATTATTAAGCTAGTATCCAGAAGCAGTAGTATATGATTTAGGGATATCTGCCCTTTTGTGCATCCTGGGAAGAGAGGGAGATGAGGCGAGAAAAAAGGAGCCTAAGGATGAGAAGTAAGTGTTCCTACTGCACAGAGCCTTGTCCATGGGACCGGGGGCTAAGTTAAAGGAGAGAGAATAAGGTAGGTCAAGCAGGGTTTATGTCTCACTCCCTCACCTCGGGCTCTAGAAAGAGGCATCCACACCAGCTTGAGGTGGTACAGGCACACAAAGGGGGAACTTAGCTGTTCAGCATTATAGGGAGGGGAGATCATGCAAGTTCCAGTTCCTGCGGTCTCTGAGTTCCTGGGGGAGAGACCAGGCTAAAAAGTCATTCAAGGGCTGGCACAGATTAGCTGGCACAGGTCATCATCACAAGGCGAAGGGGCTGAAAAGTGTCAACTCAACTGTAGACAAATGGGGTAAAGTGAGGATCCCATGAAGACCCATTTGCAGATGCCAAAGCAAGGGGAAATCTGTCAGGGAAAACCAGCAGACTGTGCCAACATAGACTAGTCTGTATATTACCACTTATACAGGTTCATTTTCAAAATGACAGCAGGCCAAATGAGGGTGGAGAGGAGCTGGGGGAGCATTTTGCAACTGAGAGGAGACAGCCAGAGGGCACTATCATGTCCAATGACATGCACCACATGCTCCAAGATATACTGGAGTCTCACAGTTACCTGCACTCACAGAAGCAGTCTTCTCTGGTAGAGATGGTGGGTGGCTTGAGACAGATCATTTCTTCCAGAGAATGAGCATTAACTAAGGGACTGTTCCGAGTAGTCTTTCAAGCTAAATTCTGAAAGTCTTTTAACTTAGCAGTTTAGAGCTAAAATGATGAAATGCACTTTATTAGTATATCTGTGTTTTATTGTGAAGGAAAATTTTAACTATGTCACAAAGGGGATTTTATAAGTTCTTTTGGAGAACAATTATCTAAGAGAGTATATCAGTTTTAATTAGGTCATAGAGAGGTCAACAACCCTATCTTAATTCTTAATACTTCTTAAATGTTTCCTTAATATTTTTAATAGGACAGTTACAACTTTATTTATGGCTGAGAAAGGATAATCATAAAATTTTTGCAAGGAATTCATTTTAAGTTCATGAAATAGTTATGAAATACATGCTTCCTTCACTCAATCATTCTAATGCAATGATGTTTTTCTTAGAATAAGTTCTTCTAGTCATTCTGGAATAAAAATATAAATTTAACTCAACAAATCTGGTACATTTATGTGGAGAATTTTTAGTCTATCATGGTAGATAAATTCTCACACAGAGACAATATGTGTATTTCTTGTTAATGAAAGGAATCATATTTGACACCAGGAAAAAGCTGTACTTTGTGCACAACCTTTGTTTTGGGGGCCACTTCTCTGCCAGTGGACCCTATTATTTCATAAATCTGTGGGAGCCTAGCTTTACTGAATCTGTACTGAACTGCAAACATTTCTCTGTGAAACTGCATCAAGAGAGAGCATGGAAACTTCTTCAAAGCTCCCTTTGGGTCTACATTCTCAGGAGAAATCTTTATGTCCTCTAGGGAATTAATGTTCCATTGTATCTGATAGCAATTTAGGACTAAAAGTAAATATTAACCTATCGCCAACCAACTCTCCAAAGGTAATAAACATACAGAGAGAACCTGAATGAAAATGTACTGCAACATGCATCTCTGTAAAGATAAACCACTCTGACATAAAAGATATAATGTGTTTTAATAACTATAGCTTCCCTTTCCATTAGCAGGTATAATTGCTGCCACTAAAGGAACTAATGTCTTTTTCTACCTCTTATTACTATGATAAATTGCTAGTGGAATGCATTCTCAAGTGAGTTATGTCTTGCTGGATGTTGCTAATTCACTTAAACTGATTAACATAATAACAGACACAATGACATAATCTCCGGATTCACATTAATATCTATAGCTTGGGTCTGCTCTTGCAGATTTGCTGCTGAATGAAAATTAAAGATGCCTGGAATGAAAACAGTGTTTTGTCTACATGGTGTTTTAACATATCTCATTTTCTCAGTTGGACATGACATAAAACAAGGCCAGATCAGTGCTGTTATTTTATCTTCTTAATTTCTCTACCATGATAACAAATTGCCTCAATATGAGGCAAATTATCATCAGAAAAGTAAACAAGGGAGTTTTTCACCTAATTTGTGGAATTTTAAAAATACTTGCCTAATAGCAATTATTCTAATCTACTGCCATTATACATCACAAGGACCATTAGGCAAAATATGCCAAAAAGCCTTGTGAAGTAAATTTCTGATAACTCAAACCAATTTTGATGAAAACTTTAAAACTTGATTTCTGTAGCATTTAATTGGCACAGAATAATAGAAGTTTGTACTATAGCCTCAGTAATTGAGAACAGATGAAGTACTGGTGGGAAAAAGTAATTTGGTTGCAAAGCTATTTTTCCCCCCAAATACCTCAGGCTGCTATGATTGCTTTGATTAGTTGTGTCTTACTAAAAGATTGACTAAAAATCTACATTCTAATATATTCCACTAGGATGCCCCCAGAGATATGAGGCCCTAATTCTAGAACATGTTAATGTGTTATTTGGAAAAACTGTTCTTTACATATATGATTCAGTTAAAGACTTTCAGATGGGAGAGATTGTCTTGGTTCTAGGTGAACCCTAAATGGATTACATGTATATGAGGAAGGCAATGAGAGATCTGCCCCATAAAGGGGAAGATATAATGTGGTGATCAAGACAGAGAAAGAAGAGATGCAGCCACAAGCCAAGGAATAATGCAACCTAAAGGAAGGATCAATGAACAGATTTTCTTGTACAGCCTTGAGGAGGAGCATGTCAGTATATTGATTTGGGACTTGTCTTCCAGAACTGTGTGAGAATACACTTCTTATCATTTAAGCCACAAAATTGTGACAATTTTTTTACAGTGACAATAGAAAACTACATTAATAATGATCCCCCACCAGTGAAATTTATACTCAAGGAAAATGGTATATGAACAGAGGTATATCTTTTAAAAACTGTGCTCACATTTTTATTTTTTATTTATTTATTTATTTTATTTATTTATTTATTTTTTGCCTAGCTGTGCCTCTTTAATGATTCTGGAGCAAGGCAAAGGCAAACATTTCAATGAAAACTGCTTTCTATTACTTAAAATATAGTTACAGTAGATAACAACTCTAGTAGAACTGTAACAGGGTGGTCCCCAGGAAAAGGGATGTTCCAGGTACCCTACCCCACCCAAGGGAAGGTGGAGCTGAGTAGGAGGGATAAGAAGCTGGAGAAGAGAGAAGAGAGAGAGAGGAGATGAAGAAGGAAGGAAGCAGGATGGAGGCCAGAAGAGGCACAATGAGCAGAGAGACATGTAAAGAAGCTGCACTGGCCTGGACTGGTTGAAACAGAAGTGGGTGAGAGACCCGTGGGGAGGTTAACAATGGCAATGTTGAGCTGGATTTTGATTGTGTTCCTTTCCTCCCAGAACTGTCTGGCTATTTCTGATTCTTGTATGGGTCCCTGCTGAAAGGTGTTTTAGACTTGTGACAGGCTTTTGGGCACTGCTTTGGGCCAATCCCATTTGGGTGGACTTTTTTTTTTTTTTAAGATTTATTTATTTATGCATACAAGTTTGGGTACAGGCCAGAGGTGAGGGGTGGAGAGACGGTTCACCAGATACAGAGTAGGGAGTAGAACAGGCAGATGGATGGAAATACACTGCTGAGAGAAGGAGCCACTGTGTCACCAAGGAGGCCCATTTGGGTGGACTTCTACCCACGAGGTGATGAGTAACATTGGGTGCTTGATTTAAAACTATATTCTCTGTCTTTTCTAATTGTATTGAAGTTTCTTTCCACTAAAGGTCTTATATGTTTTGTGTTGATGCGGCAGATGGCAGAACCTATTTAGAGCGGGCAGGTTTGGGGATTCTGGGGTGCCCCTCTCCTTGCCCTGTAACAGAACCATATATGGTTCCTTTGGCAACCTACAGAAAAGAAAATATTCTGAACACTTACATTAATAGTTTGAATGGAACAAAGAGTTAATTTCTCTGTATCTCTAAGGGAACCTCTTTATTGTGTGTGTGATGAGAACACTTAATACCTACTCTTAAGAAATTTCAAATACACAAAATATTACACATTAACTAAAGTCATGATATTGTATTATAGCCCCAGAACATATTTAGACTATAGTAAAAAATTTTTATTTTTGATTTTGAGCACCATCTCCCCATTTTCTTCACCCCCGGTCCCGGCAAGGACATTTTTTTCCCTGTAGGATTGTATAAAGATATTACATTTACATATCTTAGGGTAATTTAACAAAAAAGATAATCTTAATTAACTGCACTAAAATATTTTCCCAGGTTTCCTCTAGACATTGTTTTTCATTCACACAATGTAGTAGTCTATACTACTGCTTATATTTTTTGAGATTCCTACTACTACTTATATCAGCTCTATTATTTCCTTATTTGAAGTGATTATTTATGGTTTCATAAACTGTTACAAATATTCCACTTTTTTTTTTAAAGATTTATTTTTTATTTATACATACAAGCTGGGGTACAGGCCAGAGGCGTGGGGCGGCGAGAGGGTTCACCAGAGACAGAGCGGGTAGCAGAACAGGCAGATCAGAAATACATTGCTGAGGGGAGCAGCAGGCAAGGCAGGAGAGGTCTGCCGCGCCATGTGGGATTCTCCCCAGCCGGGCGTCGAACTCGCGTCGCCGCTGCCAACAGCTCCACAGCGCAGCGCTTAACCGCTGCGCCACAGGGGAGGCCCTATTCCACTTTATTTTATATTATAACCGTAGGTTATTTTCTCAATATGTAGTTAATAATCTTCATTATTTTGTAAAATTAATTCTATGTTGAGTTCTATATAATGCACTTTTATGAATAACATAAGCAGAAATTAATTTCCTCTTTATTCCATTTGAAATTCTTCATTCTAAGATAATTTCTAAATAATTAAAGTGAGAGATATATGCATTATTTTAGTAAAGAGTCCCCAAAATATCTAAGTATCAAACTTTTAAAAACTGTTCTTTGTTATTAAATTTTTACAGGAATCTGTTACAGGAAAGTCAGTTTGTCTATTGAACCACTTCCTGTCCTTGTTCCAGTGCTCATGAAAAAGAGGAATGATTTAGATAAACCAGCTGCTAGATTTCCTAGAATAGTAAATTACTCTAACACTCCTATTTGATGTGATCCTGCCACACTTTTTTTCCAAGCAGGATTTCCTCACTTTTCACAACTATTTGTTTCCACTCTAAATTAGCTTCCTACAAATAGCCTCTTGTCAACTGTGTACTCAGTTATCTGCAAAGCTACCATAAATAAAGTCCCACTTCATTATACCCAGCCCTCTTTAATTAAAAGTCACAAAAGAAATTTTTCATTGAAATTTTTCCTTGTCTTGAAATATATCACTTCTACAGTACAAAAGAGCCCAAATTCTGTGAAACAATTACTGAATAATATTGTTAAATGTTTAGATTGAAAAATAGCAATATTGAAAAGGTCATTTATATCTGAAGAACTTGTACAGAAATAATTCAAATCTCTTCATTTACCTTGTCATTCTTATTTCTTCTTTCATTTTCTGCAACTATTGGTTATTTTGGTGACATTCTGATGACTCTCTAATAAGTGAGAAACTTTAAAAACTTTATCCATGCTCTAAAAGTTGACCTCACCTGCCTGATTTAAGGTAAGTTGTTTCCATGATGGCCTACTTATTCTTAGAAACAAATATTCATACTTTTGATTATGTAAACTGAGAGGTTTTGCACCTGTATGTACTTCTTGATGGTCTCTCCCTTTGTTGCTCCACATTAGCCTTGGAATAAAAGAACAAAAACAAGCAAACTATTTAATACTCTTCTTGACTGGATCAAGAAGATGTGGTACATACACACAATGGAATACTATTCAGCAATCAAAAAGATAAACACATGCAATTTGCAGCAAAATGGATGGGACTAGAAGGGATCATGCTCAGCGAAATAAGCCAGAAGGAAAGAGAAAAATATCGAATGGTTTCACTTAAAGCAGGAATATTCGGGAACCTAAAAAGAGAGAGACATTCAGAGAAGGAGGGGAGGATAAGGGTTCAAAATGGGGGAGGAAAGAGCACAAGGGTCTATGGTGATGGTTCACGGGTGAATAAGTGGTGGATAACCTTTGGGGAATACACAATAATGTAAAATATACAATTAATAATAAAAGGAAAACCATTTTAAAAAGAAGGTAGGCAAGTCTCTGTGTTGCAATCACTTCTACAGAATAATATAGATTCTATCTGTACAAATTACAATGATGTGATTCTACTCATGCCATAAATAGAAGGTTCGCTGAAACTTTCTCCAGCAATTTTTGTTTCTTTGTCGCTATTAATGATGAACTCCAGTCTCTTCCATTTCACTATCTGTGAAACTTTCTTTTACATTGCAAAATAATTGTTTAAACTTGTGGAAATCTTCTAAAGGATTTTCTTTAGAAAATCTCTTAATTATGCTCTGAATAGAGCACTAATATCCAGAATCTACATTAAAATTTAATCATTAAATCTTTGGAATTTGGATGAGAGACATAAACCTCTAACTTTTATGATGTTACATTAACAATTTAGATTTTGGAAACACCAGTCAGAACTGGGTATAGACCATAACTTATTAGCTTCAAGAACCATAATTTCTCAGAGGCTATTTCTTCATCCAATGAAAAAGAATGCCATCTATTTTGTAGGGCTAGGAGGTATCAGTGAAACAAATATAAGTACTTAAATGAGAAACAGTGAGTATGATTCCTAACAGAATCTCGATACATTTGTTCCGTATTTTCTTTATCTTTCCCGATGTCTTCAGATACAGGTAGACTACATGGGCTGGGTTAGAAGTGACTGGCTTCTAATAAGAAAGATTTTTCAACTTCAAAATGTGTTGGCCACATTAGTAGGGTCTAACATGGATGTTGAAACAATTGGTTAAATATTGAACACATAACCGGTGAAACAAATTTATGTGTGCTATATTGGACAGAAGGTGCAGTAAATTTAGCCCTGCCCTATCATAGCTGGGGGGGAGGAGGGGACTAGTGTCTTGGGGGTATAGGAACTGTATCAAAACGCAAAATTAAAAAAAAATTAACAGAAATTTTACTTACACAATTTATAGTAGTAAACTTTTAGGATTTATTTGTTCATTTAATAAATATTTAGTGTCCACCAGACAGAAAGCAGTATTCTGGGTTCTAGAGAAAGAACCGTGAGTGAACAAGAGTATGTCTTTTCTCTGCTTCCATGAAGTTTACATTCTGGTGTATAAATAAATAAATACATGAGTATTTAAGAAATAATGCACATATAAAGAAAACAAAACGTGTAGGTCTGTTTGAGACTGAGTAGGGGCCTCCCTTCACACTCAGTAGGCAGGAAGCTGCTAAGACAGATGGCATTTCCACTGAGTCCTGAACAAAAAGGAAGAAGCAGCTGGAGTGTGAGGGCAGAGCATTTTAGCCCACAAGAGCAGAAAGCAGCCAGCTTGCTAGCAGGCAAGCTACATACAGAGAGAAAGAAGCAGGTGGCAGTGGATGAGGGAGAACAGGGGCAGGTCACTTGGGGTCCTGACAATCATAGAAAAGACTTTGGGTTTTATTTAGGTCTTCAAAAGTCCATGCAGAATAGTAAGCAAAGGATTGATAGAGGCAGAAGAGTCATAGTGGGGAGAGCCATGAGTCGCTATGACTTAGAGCAGTCAGGCAGAGTTGGATGGTACTGGAAGAGTCATAAAGAGGGCAGATTCTGGATGTGTTTTGAAGACTGAGTCAATAAAAGTTACTGATGAATTAAATGTGAGCAATGTGGAAAGGAGAAAAGTAACACCTACATTTTGTCTGGATCTCAAAAGGGTGAAGTTCAGAAAGGGTTACTAGACAGGTAGGGGAGGAAGGAACTTTGAGGTAGGTTGAGAAAAATCCAGTTCTGGTTGTGGACATGTTAACTTAGGCTACCTATTAGGCATCAAAGTAAAGATGCCATCTTGGCTAATGGAATCTGGTCTTCAGAGAAGGCATCAGATGGGAGCTGTTATCTAAACCCTGACATCGTCAAAAATATATATGCAAGTATGATAGAGAATAAATGAAAACAAATTAAATGGCCACTGATATGGGATAAATTAAGGAATATCCATACAATCTAATGTTACATATTCCTTAAATTATCTTTTAGAAAAATATTTAGAAGAATGAAAAATAGGAATGGATTGTTATTATAAATTAAAAAGAGGGAAAATATGAGTGATGTGATCCCATATTTGTATAGAATATGTATATGTTCAAGGCTAAGAATTAAAAAAAGTTGACACTTTCTTCGCTTTAGGGGATATGTCTTAAAGATTTTACTGAGATGGATGTCATGTAGTGTTTTGCCTATATTTTCTTCTATATATTTTATGGTTTCAGGTCTTACTTTCAGGTCTTTTATCCATTTTGAGTTAGTTTTGTGCATAGTGTGAGATAGTAGTCTAGCTTCATTTTTTTGCAAGTAGCAGTCTAGCTTCCATACAACCAGCAACAGCACTTCTGGGAATCTACCCAAAAGACACAAAAATATTAATCCAAAAGGATACATGTACCCCTATGTTTACTGCAGTATTGTTTACTATAGCTAAGATATGGAAACAACCCAGATGCCCAAAAATAGCTGATTTTGGGGATCAAGAAGATGTGGTACATATACACAATGGAATACTATTCAGCAATCAGAAAATACAAACTCATGCAATTCACAGCAACATGTATGGAGCTAGAAGAGATCAGCAAGAAGCTAGAAAGATCATGCTCAGTGAAATAAGCCAGAAGAAAAAAGAAAAATATCGAGTGGGCCTCCCTGGTGGCTCACTGGGTTGAGGGTGGCATTATGAAGCTATCCAGAGCCACTGCAGCACGAGTTCAATACCCGGGCCTGGGGGATTCCCACATGGTGCAGCAGACCTCTCATGCCTCACCCACTGCTCCCCTCAGCAGTGTGTTTCAGTCATTCTACCTGTTCTGCTCCCCACTCTGTCTTTGGTGAATCCTCTCACCACCCCACACCTCTGGCCTACACCCTAGCTTGTATGCATAAATAAATAAATCTTTAAAAAAAAAAAGAAAAATATAGAGTGGTTTTACTTACAGGAGGAATATAGGGGAACCAAATAAAAGGTCAGGAGGAGAAAGTAACAACAACAACAAAACAAAAACAAAAACTAGCAGGCAACCATAAATGAGAGACATTCAGTGAGGGAGGAGGAGGATAAGGTTCAAAATGGGGGAGAAAAGAGCACAAGGGACTATGGTTATGTTTCACTGGTGAATTGATGGTGGGAAACCCATAGGGAATAGACAATAATGTAAAAGATATGAATGAAAAAATATATATTAAAAAAAAGTTAAGACATTACTTTGGAGTATTTTTCAGTATTATGATTAGGTTGTTTTTATATTATGTTGTGTATATTTTTTTGTATTTTTGCATTTATAAAAATATGAAAAAATTAACTACAAAATCAAATATTGAAAATATCAGCTAGCCTATGAGTTACAATAAAACATCTAACAATCACATTGGTCAACATTGAGATAGCTACTGACTTAAAAAGGCCCGAATCTGTACTATCTTGATGTGCTGAACATGAATATAACCCTGAAAATTTTCTTTATCAGCTCTCATTTTGAAGAAATTTCATACAATTCATTTCATATGTTTTATCCAGTAGGACTGCAACAACATCCTAAATCAGCCTAGAATGATGTAATATTACATTGCATTGCATAATACCATCATGCACACATCATCCAGACTGGGTTCCATCATTTTCTGATGCAATGCAATACTATGCCAGGTGGCTGCTGAAGTAAGCTGACGTTAGCAGTACACTATATAAAGCCCTGTGGGAGAGGTTGAGCATTGAAAATATTTCAGACTTTGTGCGAGACAGTTTAAGCTACTGTTCCATAGAATTGTTATTATTTTATCCATTAAGGCACAATACAGAGCAGGAATGCCTCGAAAGTGCGTTAATAGTGTGGACAATTTCTGCTCTACTTGTGGGGAAGTGACATTTGCCAACCAGAGGAAAAGTATCACTTCTCAAGTGAATAAGGCTTATCATCTTTACTTCGGATGCAAGGATGGTGACCAAGACAAGCCTTGGGCCCTGCATCTATGCCGTACTACATGGGCAACACAGCTTTCACAGTGGTTCAATGGCAAAAGACCATCAATGCCGTTTGCAGTTCCCATGGTGTGGAGAGAGCCAAGCAACCACCAAAAGACTGTTATTTCTGCTTGGTTCCTCCTCTTTCCAGCAGAATAACGAAGCAAAAGAAGTCAAGAACAGTCTACCCAAACATTCCATCTGCATTGAGACCAGTTTCACATGGTGAGGGACTTCCTATTCCAGAACCTCCAGCAAAATATTCTTTTGATTCATCTGATGAGAACAAGGATGAGCCGACCTGTTCTTCTCCTGTTCCATCAGCATGCAGTGACCCAGACTTTCACTGTGGTGCATCATCAACCCCACACAGACTAATACAGGTAGAACTAAATGACCTGGTTTCTGAGTTGGACTTATCCAAGAACAAGGCAGAATTGCTAGGATCAAGACTCTAACAATGGAATCTTCTAGAAGAAGATGTCACAATTACTTTATATCGAAAGTGCCACCAGCAGTTGGAGTCTTTCTTTAGAAAGCAAAGCACTCTGGTATTCTGTTCCGATATTAAGGGCTTCATGAATGCCTTAGAAATCACTCATGACCCACAAGAATGGAGACTATTTCTAGACTCTTCGAAACTGAGTGTTAAGGCTGTGCTTCTGCACAATGGAAACCGTCTTCCATCTATTCTATTCCTGAACAGCTGTACAAGAGACAAACGAAGAAATCTAAGAAGCAGTCTATGACTTGATTTTTTACAGATATCAACCATAGGCCTATTATTATTGGCATGCATTTCGTGATGTAAACATCGATTTATTGCAGATTACAAAAAATACTAGAGCCAAAATTAGAATTTGACTGTCACATTCGTGTTGAGCACATACAAATTGATAGGAAATGACTAATTTTATTTCAGTAACATAACTTTCGTAAAAATTTGTTGACCAGTGTTATAGAAAGATGTAGCGAAAATAGTTTAGAAGTATTTCATTACTAATGTTACTGTGAATTTTTAACCGAGAAGTGGAAGTACTGGTACACTTCCTAATTTCTAATTAACTTCATGTGCTTATATAAAGGTAGCACTTAATATTTTTTGCAAAATAAATTTTTTCTCAGTTTTTTTCCCTTGTTCTTTGGATACATACATTTTACATCCCAGATAATTTTGCATACAAATGCTACACTTAGGTATTTGTAACTTTTATTATGAATAAGTGGCACGCATAGTTCATCCATCACTTTTAAATTTGCTTGGAAAAAAGCAATGTGGCATTCACTGTTGTTTATTCAGAAACAAGTGAAGGAGGGCCATAGTATGGTTTGTTTCCCCTTAATAAGGGGTTGATTTGAATGACACTGGAAATGATCAATTTGAATGACACTGGAAGCGAGCTTTGCATGTTAAAAGGGGGTTAAGTGTGGAGAAGGTATTTTGGAATGGTGTCTGATAATTTGTGTGTGTATGTGCACATGCATGTGTGCGTGCATACATGAATGTGCATGTGTGTATGGTTACAGAATTAATGATCTATTTCCTATATTAAATATATGCTTTCATGAAATATAACAATGTAATGTAATCAATTCAAACACAAGAAATGCTGATTAGCTTCCTGTAACTAACAGTAATATCTCACTTACCAAATTAAACCAATCATTGGGGTCTCTCTTGAAATTCTTCCTAACTCTCCCTGATATCTTGTGAAAGAAATTTATATTTAAAAGAATCATTCCCTCTGAATATGGTGTTAAAAGCTGTCAGTTGTTGGCATTCTATTAGAATGTTTGGACAGTAATGAAACAATTAGGGAATATGTGCCATATGAGAATATTCAAGGTCCAGGTTAGGCTGTAGAGCAAGATTTGATTTTAAATATATTCTTTTAGGAAATACACTTTAGGAATATTCTTACCAGGCATATGAACTGATGAATCTTTCTAAATGAGAATAACTTAAGCCCACAGCATAAACTCATTATCAACTGTTCTCTGTAGACTGAAAAATGGAGACACACTACTTTGCTTATATGACCTTTCTTTTTTTTTTTTTATTTATTTATACATACAAGCAGGGGTACAGGCCAGAGGTGTGGGGCGGCGAGAGGGTTCACCAGACACGGAGCGGGGAGCAGAACAGGCAGATCAGAAATACACTGCTGAGGGGAGCAGCGGGCGAGGCAGGAGAGGTCTGCCGCGCCATGTGGGATTCTCCCCAGCCGGGTGTCGAACTCGCGTGGCCGCTGCCGACAGCTCCACAGCGCAGCGCTTAACCGCTGCGCCACTGGGGAGGCCCTTATATGACCTTTCTATGAGTTATAAAATGTAAAGAAGAAAGTCAAAGGAAAAGCAATGGAGACTGCTATTGTACAAGAAACGATAATAATATATTGTGGGGATAAGGAAAACTGTAATAAAGACATCTCCATAAAAAGGGAAGTTTCCACATTCCCTGTCCCTGAAGGGCAGAGCTGAATGACTAGATGAAGCTATTATAGCATGTGTAGCTGAGGAGACACATAGGGAGAAGGGCACACTTGCTTCTTGGCTTTGGACTTGGAGGACATGGAGGAGACACACAGAGGAGAGAAATGTAGAGACACTTGGAAGAGACATGGGTGAGAGTGGGAGACTGACAGTGGTGGACTTTACCTTGATTTGCACTATGATTTTTCTCCTTTCACCCCAGACTTGCTTTATTCCTTTTACCCCCTTCCTATGATTCCTGGCCAGAATGTGCCATTGGCTTGTGGGAAATCTTTGGGCCACCGTGGCCCCACTTTGGGGCAAGCCTGCTTGGATGGGCATTTACCCATAAGAGGATGGGAAATTTGAGATGTTTTTGGAAAACTAATATCCTTTCTTCTCTTCTTTCTCTACACACACTAATCCTATTAAAGTTCTTTTATATTAAGAGTGTGACTTGTTTTTGTGCATACGGACAGTTAGACCCCTTTAGAGCATGCAAGTCAGGGGATTATAGGGTATCCCATAGACCAATCACTGCTTATTATTAAACCAATAACAAAGCCACATAATGGAGGAGGAATAAATATTTCAGATGTTTCCAGAACTGTAATTCACTCAGCCCTCATTTACTCCAAGTGTCAAGCACTATGACAAGGTCTATTTAGGGTTACAAAGGAGAAGTGGCAATACATATGCAAGAGAAGCCCAGAGTTCAATTAGAGAAAGGAGCACGAACATGTAGACAATGAAGGACTTTAGCTCCCTAAATACGCAGTAACAACATAATTGATGACTCAGGAGACCTAGAATTCTTTCATGAGGCAAAAAATTTACCAATATGTACAAAAATGTGAAGGCATTTTCCAAGCATCATAGAAGGTGAAGGCATTTTAGGCAAAGAGAAGAATGTAGGCTGGTTCCATGGATCAGTAACCCAAAAGATCTAAGCATGCTTAACTGCTGACAATGCTGATCTAAGATGAAATTTTAGGTACATGTGGCTGGATATTATTGGAGAATATATTGAAATTAAACATTATCCTCCTTCAAATGTGTCTGAATTTTAATCTCAAGGCAAACAGAGTGTGGTGATGGGAAATATTTACACAAAGAATAAACTATTTATATTTGTGTTAGAAAAAATTCCAGTAGCGAGGACAATGCTGTTAAGAGAAAGGAACGATGCTAGAGTCAGATATTTGTTGCCTCAGTCTAGGTATAAAAAGTGATATAATCACATTTTAAGGTAAAGAGGAGGATTGTTTTAAAGGATATTAGTGACAGAATCACCTGTATTGGTCACTTGTTTAGACTGAAGAGGCAAAGGAAACTAGAAATTCTAAAAGGCAACTGCACAGTGACAATTAACAATAGTAGTGATAGGATTTAAGGAAAGAGAAAGAAGGTGAAATTTAAAAAAATAAGTTAACTTCTGTACTTATAAAATTGTAACCGCTTTTTGAATACATTGATTCATTACTTCTAACAACAAACAGTGAGCATTTCCTCGGGTGATCACTATACCAAGTGCTGGCCATCAAGATGGAGTGTGAGAAACTAAGGAGCTGTATCAACTGACAGAAAAAAGTAAATAAAGGGAAGATTTATTAAAATATATGACTTACAAAGAACAAACTGAGAAGACAAGGGGCAGAAGAATGAGGGCATTAGATTAATAACAGTGATTTTAAAACTTTTTTTGATTATGATCTCCACCCCACAGAAAAAAATTCATTTTACCATGTGATCCAACACACCTATACACACAAATATAAACTATGAAAAATTATGGTATATATTTGACTTTAAAAAAATACTGTATTTCACTTAAAAATGCTGATGGAAATCTACTAAACTGATTTTATGATTGAAGTCTGAACAACACTGACAGAACTTATATGGGAGGATTAGTTTTGTTTAGCAGCTAGTTGACCAAGGAGTTTGTGTGTTAGGAGCAATGTGTGGAGGTGTGTGTCTTCCTCATTAGGCAAAAGGAACAATCTCTTTTAATTTAATGGCTTTAATTTACTCTCTATAGCCTTTGAGTTTTTCCTAGACCAAGGCATGAATGAAAGAATAAAATTAATGTCCATCATCCAGTTTCAAAAAACTACTATATACTAAACTTGTAATTGATTTTGCAGAGAAATTAATAGCAGTTTATCACTCAGTTGAACCTACATTTACTTGCTTCTTTCTATGTACCTTGCTTTGTGTTAGTTTCCCAGGGAGAATTAATAACAAAATGGCATCAACAAATTAACCACCTAGAAATTTTTAAATGGTTCTTTTTATGCCTTGGACATTTTTAATGGTTTTTCGTTGCTTGGACTTAGCATTTCTATCTTGCAATTTATCTTATGTGTCTCCTTGAGGAAGCCGGAGATGTATCCCTGGCTTCAGTAAACATCTGACATGAATATATTTCAGTAGTCTTAGTATTAAGAGTATGACGCCGAAATGGTTGATAGTTAATCTGCTATTACAGCACTACTCTCTACAGGCTGTTAGTATTTAGGGTAGGGCCCAATAATAATTACTTTGTCCACTATTTTTACTTCGGCAGAAATTTCCTTTTTTTTTGTTCCCTATTTAGAGTAGTGGGAAAAGGCAAAATTAGCACTGAAGTGCAATTTGTGCTTCTCCCACCAACAGCATTTTGCCCCAGTATCAAAACACCATTAGATAACATTTGACTACATGATATTCAACCTTAGTGCTTTATTTTTTAATTAAATTAAAAAAAAACCACAAATGTTCAGGAAAGACTGTATGATCTTTTACGGCACATTCCTGTATCAAGCAGATTCCTGCATCCATGGCAGGAAAGTTGAATGATCTTAATACGGGAAAGTCCCCAAATTATTTATTCAGGAAAAGTAAACTTAAAACTAAACTAAGTCTTTAAACATGAGCCCAGACTTCAGGGAAAGAAAAATATTTTCAAATGAATGCAGAGTTATAGTTTTCATCCCTACGAGAGGAACGGGTTACTTTATTTTTGCAATCCAAGAAAACAGAGTTTAATATCTACTTATTTGGTGAGCTTAATAAAGAGGTCATATTATGGTATCCAAAAATGATTAAAAGCGACTGACTTTCAGACTGGAAAGCTGGCTCAGTACAATATGGTTGACACTTGATCTTCTGATTTTTGAACTGTTCCTTTCGTCACAAGCTCTAAGTGCACAGCCAATACTGCATTTCTAATTAAGTAATAAATATGAATCAATGATTCTTGTTCTATAACCAAGCACAAGATCAGGTAACGCAAATTCAGTAAGTCCACAATATGCCACACTTCAGCTCAGAGAACTTGAACCTCAACTAAAAGAAAATACAACTTGGGGTTGTTTTCTACCTTTGGTTTAATTTTTCTCCTTTGAGTCTCTGAATGTTCGTCTTCTGTCCCCTATCATTTCCTCTAACACTTCCAGTGCTATCTGATAATGTACAACAATCTTGGGGATTTCACCCTTAGGGTCTAGAATACGTACAGATGTTCTTAAAAGTGAGTAAAGAAAATAATATAGAAAACACATGAAACATTTCAAAACAAAAACATAGATAGTTTATCAAAATTTTCAGTTCTGGAAATGATCACTATATGAAGTTTTCATAAATAAGAATTTCTAACTTCGTAGTCTAAAGCTATGGCTTCGCGAAAGTTTTAATGTTAAGAATAATTTTTATTGTAAAAAGGAATTAATTTAAAGTGAAGGAAGTGAAAGACAAGATAAACAGATGGGATTACATCAAAATAAAAAGCTTCTGTACAGCAAAAGAGACATTAACCAAAACTAACAGCGCCCTACCAACTGGGAAAAGATCTCTGCACACAATACATCTGATAAAGGACTCATAACAAAAATTTACAAGGAACTCACACAACTCAACAAAAACAAAGCCAATAACCCAGTCAAAAAATGGGCAGAAGAGTTAAAAAGGCACTTCTCCAAAGAAGAAAAGCAAATGGCCAACAGACACATGAAAAAATGTTCAACATCACTTATAATCAAGGAAATGCAAATCAAAACCACTATGAGATACCACCTCACACCTGAGAGGATGGCACACATTAATTTATTTAAAATTAGCTTTGCTACTATTTCTGCATGTGTATCTCACTATACAAATATTCCACAAGAAATAAAAATTCCACAAGGACAGGGACTTTATTTACTGTTCATGAAGGTCCTAAGACCTGCTCAATAGCAGAAGTTCCATAAACATTTGTTGAATGAGTAAGTGAAGACCTCAGTTCTCTAGCTTCTATTATTTAACTAAACTAATTTAAAACAGGATTTTCTTTTCAGATAATTTAATTTTCTCAAATTTCAAATGGCTAAAATATTATAATTATCTTCTCTCTTAAAAAGCATGTGTTAAAACCATTGCTTCTTCAAAGCTATTTCTGTTTCTTAGGCATATACGTTATTTACGTTTTTGTTTTCCTTGCTTAGGTAAATATAATCAGTTTGAGTGCATATGTAAAGGACAGTAAAATACTGGCAATATTGGTCCATCAGAGAGATAAGCAAAATATGAGATGTTTCAACCAATTCTTTTCAACTAATTGAGCTGAAAAGATAAAGTTAATGAGAAATCATTGGGTCAGGTGTCTGGTGTACATAAGACACTTGTTGAAACCAAGAATCTCAGCTTTATTTTGAGGAATCAAGCAAGTACACTAAGCTACACTGATTTTAAGGTAATTACACTGGTCATTAGCGTAGAAAAAATAAAGACTTTAAAAACCCTGTTAAATGAAGAGATTCATTTAACTTTAGGGAGAAAGTGTTGACTCTTAAAAATGGCTCGTGCAGTATCACCTACCTGTACCTGCTATTGAGTTCATGTCTCAAGTAGAGGCAGAGTCTCTTTTCTACTCATATTGATTGCTGTAGAAGAAGGGCTAATCTTTCATTATAATTTTATAAGATACTTTTTCTCCAGGATATTAAATAAACATGGCTTAAAGTCTGAAGCATAGTATATTTTCAAAATTAATCTTATTCCAAAAATAAAATAGTTTTCTAATTCCACATATAAAATGGCACACGATTCTATATTCTTGAGCTTGTCATACAGCAGTAAGGTTGTCACAAACTTAGGTTACAGAAGTGTGTATATAAATCAGCAGTATCCACTGCACATTACACATTTCCTCCTTTGTAAAAGGAAAATAAAAGGGACGTTCTTGCAGAACTATTGTGAATACTGAATGATGATGCAGCAATGAGACCTCACAGTAGCTCAGTAGTGATTATTATTATTATTAAATTTCAATATACATTTCTAAATCCTTGAGCTGAAAGGAATGTCAGAAAATAGTCACCAAGACATTCTAATCTTCGAACATGTAAGATACTGAAAAAGTTATTTGAATACCCCAGGACTTTTGTCAAACGTTACTTTTGGGAAAAAAGATACCCATTTCTTTCAAGGATATCTTATGCTTGCTGTTTTGCTCTACCTATTTCCACTGCTGTTAATTCAAAGTTCTAAAACTGATAATACTTACATTATTCCAAAATATATCTGCTTATATAATTGGAGGAATATTCTTGACATATGATTAATTCAAACATTATCCCCTTTTGCTTGAAGTATGTCAATCTAAAATAGCCCATGCATTGAAAATTAGAGGGCCCTGTCTGCACACCTCTCTCTTTTAGAGATGTCTTATTCAGATCAGAGCTTTCTACTCACCTCTGTAGTCATCTATGAAAGCTGAACAGCTTGAGATACCCTGTGCTACTTATAACTTCACCTAGTTAGCCTGTATTGATGCCTCTACATATGACTGATATATACTAAGTAGCAAAGATGAATGTCAAGTGTTAAGATACTAGCTGAGAGGACTAAAAGGTCTTTCCTGTTAAAAATGGTACTATTCATGATAAAGCATTTGAACAACAATTTTACTTCTCCCTTGAATTATACACACTAAAATCACTTTCAAATGAAAGTTCACAGGGTTATACATAACTAGGGTTTTGTTTATTGACTTGCAGTGTTTTGTTTTGTTTTTTGGTTCAGTTGTTTTTCCCTCAACTTAAAAAAAGTTAAAAACCTATAAAAATGTATAATTACAGTTAATGTATACATTCTATTTTTACCAACTTAATACCAGAGGGCACTTTCTCCATGGACATATGAAATATATACATGTGTGTAAGCACAGAGAAACCGAAGTACTTTTTCATAGTTTATGATGAATTCAGGTCTCCAGTCTTGAACAAAATTAATTCAAAATATATATAGTAATAAGATGAGGAACTATTTTCTTTAAATATATAATTTCTCAGCAATTTTCTAGGAGGCAATAACTCCAGTCTCACTCAAGACGAGGTGAAACAATTATCATTGTTGAAATATTCTAAAAATAATATGCTTTATGATAATCAGGAAGTTAGAAGTTAGATATTTTGTATTTTCAAAAATACTATTTTTTGGTAAATTTTAAAAAAGACATGTCATTACTTTTCATTGTCCTCATATTTTTATAGATTTATATCAATGATTTTAAGCTATTCTTTTTATATATATATAATATATATTTTTATTGTTATTTATGTCTTTTACATTTTGCATTCCCCTTGGGTAGCCCACCACCAATTCACCCGTGATCCATCTCCATGGTCCCTTGTGTTCTTTTCTATTCCATTTTGTGCCCTTTCCCTTCCCTCCCTCCGGCTCCCTCCTCCCCACCCTCCAACCCCACTGATTGTCTCTCTCCCACCCGGCCTCCCTATAGTCCTGTTATAAGTGAAACCATTAGATATTTTTCTCTTTCTTTCTGGCTTATTTCACTGAGTATGATCCCCTCTAATTCCATCCATGTCGCTGCAAATTGCATGTGTTTATCTTCTTTCCATGCTGAATAGTATTCCATTGTGTATATGTACCACATCTTCT
>PVIJ01000677.1:146672-225359 GCA_004024925.1 Scalopus aquaticus | reverse complement strand
GATTCAAAATTCAAAGATGTTTCATGGAAATCTTCTTGACTAGGTAACTAATTTCCTGTTCAGTGTGAGAACAGACATCATTGTTCCAGTCAATAATTTAATCAGCAACAACTTGCTGAGTGCCAGACACTGGAAATGTGAGAGTGCTTAAGATGAGAACCCTCAGTAAGTCAACAGTGTAATAGGACAGATGGATGTTGAAACAGGCTGAACGTCACGTCACTCTAAAATCCAAATGTTAAATGCTAAATTAATCCTAATATGATGCTATTTGAAGATGGGCTTTTAAGAGGTCAGTTGGTCTGAGGGTGGGGCCCTCATGAATGGAAGGAGAGCCCTTACAAAAGAGGCCCCAGAAAGTTCTTTGTCACTTCCACCATGTAAGGACAGGGGAAAGACAGCCTCATAGGAAGCAGCAGTCCCTTTCCATACGCCAAATTTGCCTATGACTGGCTTTTGGACTTCCCAGAAATGTGAGGAATAAATTCCTGTTGCTTTTACATTAGTCAGTCAATGGTCCTCTGTTTTAGCAGCTCTGATGAATGACGACAGAAATATAAACCAGTTACTGAAAAAGAGTGAATGTGGTCCTTAAGGAGGCATGCATGTAGCAGAGAGGCGAAAGGAAAGAAGGGAACATTCCATTTTAAGAGGAGGATTAAAGAAGTTCTCATAGATGGCAGAGCATGTAAAATGAGTTTGTGAAGACAACCTGAGCTACAGATAGCACATGCGTGCACAGGGAGGTCCGGCTGGCAAGCTGCACAGGTGAAGTTAGAGCACTTCAGGGTAGGGCTTGATCAGCAAAGAGGCAGAGGGTGGCAGCAGACAAATGAGAGAGGGTGAAGTAAAACTTTCCGGGGCATTCACAGCCCACCTGGTTCTACCTTAGTCACTTTCAGCAGATGCTCACCATTAATGAACTCATCTTTTGCTGACCTGCAATATACCCCACTAATTTGGAACTGTTCATAGGCTTACTCTAGTACCATTACCATAGCAACACAAAACTTAAAAGTTAGGAACCAGCGAACCAAGGAAACAGACCTATTCTTTCAGTCCCACTGATAAAGATTTCATTGAGCTGTCCCCAAACTACAGTCACTTCAGTTTTGAATGTCCTCTATCTTCTCCAAATTCTAGCATTGAACGTGAATAAAACACTGCATTTCTCTCTAGTTTTTAGGGATAATGTTTTATAAAATATTATACTGATATCTGACTAAATCAGACTCTTTCTGTAGATGTCTAAAGCCACAAATAATTTTTAAGATAAAAGATGCAAATACTGTCAGGAAGACAGGCGAAGATTCATAAGTCTCCATGGCTGGGGCTTTGACACTGTGACTCCGCTTTTTCTTTTTTTCATATCTAAGTCCTAATATGAGACTTCAAAATGTGAATGTTGGGCCTCCCTGGTGGCGCAAGGGGTAAGTTCTCAGTGCTATGAAGCTATCTGCAACCACTGCAACACGAGTTTGATTCCCCAGCCAGGGAGCTTCCCACATGGCACAGCAGACCTCTCCTGTCTCGCCCGCTGCTCCCCTCACGAGTTTATTTCAGTAAATCTGCCTGTTCTGTTCCCCTGTCTCTGTGAATCCTCTCACCACCACCACCACCCCCAAACACACACCTCAGGCCTACACTCCAGTTCCTGTATGCATAAATAAATAAATCTTTTTTAAAAATGTGAATGTTGGTCATGGTGAAAGACTCAAAGTACAGAATGATGCAGGACCCCAAGAAGGAGGTCCGAATATGCTTTACAGTCATCTCTCAACAGCTCAACCAGGTCTCCAAGCAGGAATAGCAAAGTAGCAGCAGGCCTAAGCCATGTGGGCTCTAGGAATACACCCCCAAAGCCGCTACACTCAAATGCTTTCTCCATCATGGGCAAAAGCTGTCCTCATCATGGGCCAGCTTTCTAAAGGCTAAAATGATTGTAAAAATAAGCAAGAAGAATAAAAGGGAGTGTGCAAAGCAGCATTTAGTGATATTATAATCTGAATTATAAACAAGCCAGATTAAATTTGCATGTGAAAGACTCTCTGGCTGTTGATATGGATGGATACAGACATGGACTGAACAAACACTGTCATTGTTTTAGATGGTTTATAATTAACAGGGGAGGGAACGACTTGGCTTTCCGCTCTGAGTGATACACAGCAGCCAGGCAATTGGATCTTGGCTCAGATTATTGTCCCATGTTATCAGTATTTCTTACCTTGGGAACAAATTATGACTCATTTGAAAAACGCCACCCATCATAACCACTGAATTTTCTCCAATAAAAGCCCAAAGGACAATCCTCTAAGTTTATTAATAATATAAACAATTATACAATCTGATTGAAAACACGTGCTCATGAAAGTAAAAGTTCAAGCTCTGTCAATTTGTGACAAATTCTACATTTTTGCTTCCTTTCTTTTATCCTTTTCTTTCCGGAAAAAACTAAAAATATCATTTTAAAAATGCTCAGTCTTTATAACAAATTAAACATTTAGCTGATATTCTCTGGTAACCTAAAAAAAGCTAATGGATTTTTATCATTTTTATTCTTTAAATCAAGATGCCATTATTTAAGTTATGTTTGCATTTGCAATTTGATTGAAATTATTTGTCTTGGGAATTCTAGATCTAACAAAACAAATCTTATGATTGGACATGTTTTTGAAAGTCCCCTAAATATAACACACGACAAAAACATTTTCAGAAATAGAGTTCTGATTTATAATACCTTAAAATTACATTATATAATAATTTGTGATTATATCTTCACAACTTCCAATGAAGGAGACAGTGACTACTGTTTGTCAGATGCTTTGTTGAACTACCTTGTCAAAAGCAGTACGGCATGTTTTATTACCATTTTATTTTTCAGAAACTAAGAATATATAACAGTTCAGTAACTAGTTTAGGTTCCACAATTAGTTAATAATTGGTTTTGAAATAGAGCTTTCTGATTCCAAAATCTGTGTTCTTCATCATTATCCCATACTCATCCAGGGAATAATAATTACTAATAGTGATTATGACACATTCTTCTAAGCACTTGACCATATTAACTCATCTAATTTACACAAGCTGATGAGCATAAAGCTCTTGTTATTAGACCCATTTTACAGATGAACAAACTAAGGTATAGATTCATATACCTGTCTAACATTGCAACTGTATAACATTGCAAATCAGGAAAATGATGGAACTGGATTGCAAGCCCAGGCAGTCCTCATGATTAAAGACGATGCCACACTATCAGCAAGGACATGTGTGTTATTACAGTTTTTGTTTAAATTATATGCAAAAATTTTATTCATGTAATAAACCACTGCTCAATTATGCCTAGAGCTAGTTTTTAGGTGGTGGTAAAGTCTTGATATTACTAAATATATTTGTTAAGATTTTCATTTCAGTCTTATAAACAGTTTAGCTGTATTCCTTAGCTAAGGCAAATGGTCATATGAAGCAATAAAGAGATTTCAGTGAACAAAGGAAATAAATACATTATATAAATGAGTAATATCTGATTGAATTTCTAGACTTTCAGTATCCTGAAATTAAACTGTGCTTTAAAAGTATCAAATATAACTTTTCTCTTCCAAGTGTAAATACTCCAAAATAAAATTTAATAAAAGAGTAAATAACCTGGATATTAGAAATAGAATTTCATTTAGACATAATTTTCTCAAATACAAGAAATTAATTTGGGTCACTAATTAACATTAAATACAGCTTTATCATTTATCTCTTAGGCAAATAGCATGCAGACTCTGGGTGCATCATCCAATTTTAAAAAGAAAATTATGGTCAACTTTTTTCTACCTTCCTACTTATAATGTTAGTCAACCACAGATAATACCATCTAACTTTAAGGAGGGGGATACAGTTAACTACTAATGTCACATTTATTACCTCATTTGACCTTGAAAGAAATTTTATGAATAGGATGAGGATACTGAGGTCTAGAGGTTTGAGAAGTCAGATGATCAATGTAGGAGTTGGAACTAAATTAAGATTGTCTGCCATTGAGAATCATTCCCTTTTCATGACACCATAAATATCACATGTCAGTTATATGGTACTTATGTAAGTGGAATCATATCAGATACCCTATTGGGTAAAACTATAATAAAATTGAACTGTGTCAAAATATGATGTTAAGTAAATTTTCTAGGCTTCCATTGCTAGAGTTATAAGAACCAAAAGACACTGAAAATTTCCAGTGAGTTTATTTTATGAAGTCGAGAAGCAAATATTCTATACTTCTAAATTCTGCATATAAAGATAGATAATTACTGACATATACTTCACATACTTAAACACAATAGACATATCTTAATCTGCTCTTTCACTCTACAATTGCTTTATGCGTGAAAAGACTAAATCTAGACATATTTCAGAAAGTATTGTAATCACATGTATTTTCTACACTTTTCATTATAAATGTATATGCTTGAAATCATAATATATAACTATGTAAGTGATACTGAATAGAAAATACCTACTAATGAAGAGTCTTCGTGGTGTACATGATGGAAATGGAGACAGTTCAGCCAATCCACAGTTCACTGAGCAACTGGTGACCGAAATATGTGCCATCACTGTCTGAAACTAGACAGATACACAGAGATAACCAAGTCAGTCAATAAAAATCACTTCCTATCATTTGCACAAGAGTATCTTTGCAACCTGTCATATTAGAAGAAAAAAAAAAGATGTCTGACAAGCAATCCATTGGAAGGGCTTTAATTAACACACCTCTGTTTTCCACACAATGCATAGGCCAGCAGGGGTAATACACTATGTACTCAGTAAGTAAGTCTGAGTAAAAAGAAATCTATTGTTACTGGAAGGCTATAAATTTATCAATAAGAAACAAAGCAAACAATAAAGCAAAGGTAATATCCTCTAAGGTAGATTTAGGGTCTATTTGCTGAAAATTATATTACGCCTGTGCATGAAATTTCATTTAGTCTTTACAACAAAACTGCGGTGTAGATGGTCTCTTTACTTGACATTTAAGGCTCAGACTAGTAGAACAACTGACCTCAAACTGAACCCTGCAGACAATGTTCTTTCACCACACCTCATGGAGCGTATACAGCTATACATGTTTATGCTCCATATGTCCTCCAACATGAGAGACATATTAAGAGCACTATATAAAGATGCATCTCCTGGGTCACTGTCTCCCCTGTGTTTCTCTGAAAAGATAAGCATGTATTCTACTCATTTTGCATGTCAGGATATAATGTGCGATATAATTTTGGGATATAGTCCTGGCACACACACAATTTGCTGACCGAATGAATGAATAAACAAGAAGAACAAAGGTTGAAATTGGCATATATTTTTTGCCTCAATTCACACTTTTGTTTCACCAATCCTTCCCTTTGCTTGTCAAAGTCATCTTTTTGCAAAGATGGAAAAGCCTCAAAGAGGAAAGAGTAGAAAGAATAATATGAAAAATCAGGCGAATACAGTTCAGATATGCTCAATGCAGAGGACTGCAAACTAGTAATGAGTAGTCAGTTATTGGTTAGTTAATTTAGTGAAATTGCAGCAATTCCTAAAGAACAGTAAAAGGTTAAATAACAAAGCAATTTTCCAGAGAGGGGGAAAAAAATCTACCTTTCACTTCCAGATCAGGTATCAGCTTGTGGCAGAAGCACTGCTGACCACCTTCCCAAGAGCCAGATCCAAGAGGGAAGGAGTCACAAAAAGGAAATTAAAATAATTAAACAATATAAATAAAACTGAATGAATTTCAGTAATGAGGGAAAGTTATTCTGGATGGGAGATGCTGTAGAGAAACAGTCAGCTTAGTGATTGGAGGGTCAAACCCTAATTTATCCTGAGGAAGAACCAATGCCACAGGGGTTAGCAAACTGCAGTCTGCTGCCTGCCTGTTCTTGTGTAGCCTATGAGCTAAGAATGGCTCTTGCATTTTTAAATCGTTGAAAGAAATCAAAAGAATCATGTAAATTATTTGAAATTCAAATTTCAGAGTCTATAAATAAAGTTTTATTGGAATACAGCCATAGCCACTCATTTACAAATTGTCTCTGCTTTGATGCTACAATAGTAGAATTGAGAGGTTGACAGAAATAGTATGACTTGCAAAGCTGGAAACATATATACTACCTGACCCTTTATAGAAAATGTTGGCTGATTTCTTTTCTAGAGAATTGTTGGTACTCATTCATTGGAGATGATATCAGGAAAAGGGGATAGATGCTTGAGGACAGATCGGAAGCTCTGGTCCAATCCACTTCCCACGAAAGATCAAGAGCCCCAAGGGCAAGGTAGTTGCTGCACTGAGTATGGCAGGGTTTTTGTTTTTTTTTTCTGGGGGTACTGGGGCTTTTTCCTGGAGGAGGCACCAGTAAGAGGATAGATGATGAACTCTGACCCACACTCAGTCTGCCACACAGCTGGATCAGAGTAGATGGATGCAGAAAGTGGGCAGCAGGTGGGCAGGATGAAACTGCACTGTATGTGCAGACTTTCAGAATGACAGATAAGTTATATAATCAGCCTTCTTGCTAAAGGCCTGGAAAGGAAGATTGCAAGAACCCTAAGCAAATTAAAAGACACTCCACCTACTCCATTTAAGGGCACACAGTGGACCATATCTAAGGATGAATAAATGGGTGATGAAGCAAAACAATACATAAAGATGTTAAAAAGGAATCTGCTATATAACAGAAGGAAACTGTAACTATCTTTGGGGGGGAGGGAAACATTTACATTTGAAAGAAATCAAAGAAAGTTAGTTTTGTAGAACATCTGCTTTGGCTCTCAAATTGAGAAAACGAAGAACAAAATCCTCAAGATTTATGTTCAGAGAAGTTAATTAAACCCCCCATATGAGAAGACATTTAAATGGCTTTCTATTTAGCTATTAATTCCATATTGGTGAGGAGAACAGGGGTTTGGATTGCAAAGACTTGGCTCTTAATACCAATTCCACCATTTTCATGCTGTATAACCTTATACAAGCTACTTCATATGCAAAACCTCATTTCAATCACTTATAAAATAGGATTATTCTGAGATCTGTATGACAAAATATGCATAACATACCCAGCAAACTCACATGGGAGGTTCTCAGTATTTACCTGCTGCCTTTCTTCTTTCAGGTGTGGCCAGCTCTGTCTACTTTCTCTCCATCCTGTTCTAACACTAATTCATCTATGTGATTACTATAGCTATAAGAAAATTTTTGCCAAACATGTAAGTCTGTCTAGTTCTGTTGTACTTGACTTCGTATCTTCTTTTTTCTCCAGGTAGCTGACCCCTTTTAACCTTGGGCCCTTTTCTATTTAATTAATAAGTTGCTATTGCGCTGAAAGAAAATTTAATTCAGAAGAGAATTCTATCAACATTTTAAATATCTTAGGCAACACTGTACAGTCATATCTTATGCATTAATCCATTACTATAATTCATACTATATTCTTATCTGTTTACATGTGTCTTTCCTGGAATTTATATTTGGATCACCTTGATTGATATGATGTGAGATGACAGCAAGATGATAAACTTTTACCTCATGTGTACATGAGGTCATACATGTATGTACACACACACACACACACACACACAACACACCACTTCTAAGCAGTGAGTAACTAAGCTTACTCCCTGCTTACTCACTGGCTTAGCAGGGGAGCCTGGGTCGAGTCTTCTGACTTTTTTGAACACATAGCACCTTCTTCAGGTCAGATGCAACCTGGAGTCTGACAGTAACCTCAGAAATGCTAGGTGCACAACAGGCTGTATTATTTGTTCAAAGGATAAGAACAAAAAGAAGAATGACGGAAAGGCAAACTTGGTGAGGATCTGGCATATAAAAAAATGAACTTAGTATGTTGTGGGTGGACTGTTTTTTCATTCTCCTTGAAATTCATTTGGAGACATGAACACAGTAGTGGAAATCTATAGATTTGGGTAAAGCAACTTCAGATGTAATTTCCAATAACATACTTCCTCAATATCTTCAACATCTACAATATGCCAAGCTCTAAGTCAGCTATTACTGCTCTTATTTTTTCCAGAGGAAAAAATTAAAGATGAGAGAGACAATAGAGGTGTTTTTTTTTGTTGTTGTTGTTGTTTGTTTGTTTTTTTGCCCAACATAACACAGATAATAGGAAGCCAAGGATATCAAATTCTAAAATCTAGGCATCTCAACATAACTAAGCTTGGTTTCTTTTGTAAAGATGCTCTTTACAAAACATTTGTTATGAAAACAGTCAGTAGATGGTAGTTGTTACTGTTCTTATTAATACCATTGTCCAACAAAAGGGAAACAATTTAATAATACTACAGAATGTTACGTTGTTAAAACTTTTATTATGTTTTATTGCTATAATAAGTACGGCAACTACCCTAGCATGCGAGAATATATATATAAGTGCAGAACACAAATGTTAAGTGTGGGCTCATTAAAATTATAGGCAATTTCATAGAGTAGATAAATATTAGAAGACATTGTGATGGAAATAACAAGATTGTGTGATTACAGATAACTCACTTGAAGCTCACCAATATTTTTCAAGAAAATGCAAATTTGCTTGAGTTCAAATTTGTTTCACAAACCAGAATATATATATAAAATACATAAATATTTCTAAATTTACATGGGAACATTCCAGACCATCTCCACATTTGAAATCTCATTTTTTCTCTGAGCAAAATAATGACTGTTGTTTTAGCAAGAGCTCTTTGCCTATTTATTTCACTATTGGAAATGGTAACATTTAAAGGCAGATTTAAGAAGCAAAAATGATTAAAGCAAAGCATTCTTTAAAATGGAGTCACTTAAACCATTTATACTACATGATAGACATAGTTTAATGATTCTCAATTAGCATAGGCAATCAAGACATGATGATGTTAACTCTATACTCCAAGTTTACACACACACACATACACTCACATATGTGATAGAGGTATGATACAGTGCTATTTTAGGATTATCTGAGGAGCATTTTTTTCTTTGTTTAAACTCTTTAAAGTTTCTTTTCATAGGGGAGGGGAAAACAAAGTTACTTTTCAGTAAAATTCACTATTCTAGTAACTGTATTCGATAGCCATCAAGTCAGGTAGGAAATGAGAAATCAAAAAGGATGACTGCCTTGGTGAAAAAGGTTTAGGCATAACCAAAGTCAGTTTGTTTTAAATTGCTACTGAGTAGGTTGATACATGTGTTTACATTTATAATGAGACAACTGTCACTTCATGTTTATATTTATTGACTATTAAACTTTAAAGACTGGTTGTACTGAAATTAACTTTTCTACTTATACACTTGCTCTCCTGATGTTCCAATTACTTTTTTTCTATTAATTTTAAGTTAAGACAGTTAAATGAACTAAACAAAAATCTGTAGTTTTTCATATGAAATTTATAAAACAGACACAGCAGTTTCTATTTAAAATGCAAATCTAACTCCAGCATTATTTAATTGGGTTGCAATATCCATTTGGGAGGCTGTGGATAAAGGGCTCTCTTATGAATCAGAGCTGTCATGCTGTACAGCAGTGGTCAAGCTGTTTGATCCCACGGCACCATGGAACTGAGCTAATGCAGAAAGGAGGACAAAGTTAGGGCAGAGTCAACACAGAGAAAGTGGAAACAGTTTCCTGCAAACAATAAAAAAAAAAAGCTTTCAGAAGTGTCTCACCACACTTTGGAACTATATTGAAGATAAGAATTAAGTAAATTAAAGGAAGGGATACTTGGAACCTCACCAACCCCCAAAGGCTATGGTACAATCTCATTATTATTTTAACCATTATATGATACTGCTCTGATCTTTCTTCTGTTTCTCCATCTAGCCCCCTCCTCCTCTTCCTGCTTTTCTTCTTTCTCCTTGTCTCTTTTCCCAGGAACAACACTGTCATCAGTTACTTACGTATCAAGCGCTTTGACGATGCTTTCTTTATATGCATATTTTTTTTCTTTTCATATCCTCCAAAATTGTTATGATTCGAATATTTTATAGAAATTGGGACTCTTAAAGACTGAATGTCAAAGCCAAATGTCTAGTGGGTGGGGCAAAAGTTGGATTCAGACTCCAATCTATTTGATTCTTTCATTAATAAAAGAAAGATTCCTGGGAGTAGAACTCTGTGTATAACATCACAGACCCTAAGCTTATACAGAATTAGGATATGAGTTTGGTGTGGTGAAAATTAGGAGCTGAGTTAAGTGACCTTTCAGAACATAATTCTGCCTCAGTTATTCAACTAAACAAACAAACAGCAATAGGTAAGTACTTAGGAAACAATGGAACTGACTTCTGAATCTTAATGTTAGAAGGGGCCATTATCATTGACAATGTACCAGTTAATGTCTGGAGGATAAAATGAAAGAACAACTGTTACTAGAACTAGCAATGTCTAGACTGCAGGAGTGGTTAAAGGGGTAGGTAGTTCTTCCTCAAACTGCAACAAAATTAGCAATCTATGAATAGTTCAATCATCTGAATGGGAGATCAGACACAGCTCAAGGAAAGCAAACTTTTAAAACTCATTTTTGAAAGGAAGGGGGAATGAGAGAAGGCGTCGGAAAGGAAAAGAAAAGCAAGCTTGGTTATCATCTTAAGACCTAATAGAACTACTGGGATGTTCAAGCTTTCTACCAGAATACATCAACTGAGGCAAAATATGCATTTAGATGAAAATGGAAATGGCTCCCTTACAACTTCTAAGCTGCCTACTAGAATACGAAAAAATTTCAAGTATTTTCCAAGCCACTGTACTAGTGATTCTGAGACCTGAAAAGGCCTTAGTATTCTTGAAAGCACAGGAAGGAAGGCAGCCAAAAAAACACAGAAAATATTCAGGCTGGGGTTTCCTCATTTTACATCACCGGTCTGGATATTTAGATGGCTATCTTCATGAATACTGCTGGAAATTTTCCTAGCTTTGGTCTTCAAAGGAAGAGATTTATGGCTAAGAAACCCTATAGTTTTCCCAAGTGGATATTACAATTTTGAAAAAGATTATGGTTTACTAATAACTTGGCCATGGAGATGTTTCAGAATATTTTACATGGAATTAGAATATTAGACAGAGTTAGAATATTTACAAATTTAACAAAAGCCCCGGGTCACTGGAAGTGACAGCACTCTGTCAGACAAAGCTAAAGACAGATGCAATACGCATTCTTTAGTGCTGTTTTTTTCTACTCAGTTGATTAAGCAAGGAGAACTATAGTGAATACTTAGGATTCTATGTTCTTAGGATAGAAAGAGGCTTACTATCTTAAATGGCAGTGAGCTTTGTTTATGGAAAAATGTACTCACAAACTGTGTTGCAGCTACACATGGCCCCAAATCTCTCTCAACCCTATACCTTTAAACAAGAGAAGCATCATTCTAAATGTGGCTACAAATAGAGCCTTTCCACTTACATATTTAAAAAAGTAAGTTCCTAGGTCAATTAAAATTTATATGAAGAACAGAATTTAAAAAAGATAGGACAAGATAGTCTAAGGCATGGAACATAAAGACTTTGGAAAGGAATTTCTCTAGTTGATCCTTGAACAATGTGGGGTTTAAGAGTACTGACCCCCCGCTTTCAAAAATTTGCCATAACTTTTGACTCCCCAAATTTAACTAATAGCCTGCTATTGACGGGAATCCTAACTTACTGACAATATAGATAATAAACATATTTTTATGTTATATGATTATATACTGCATTCTTATGAAGTAAGCTAGATTGAAAAGAATATTATTAAGAATATCATGTGGGCCTCCCTGGTGGCACAAAGGGTTAACTGCAGCATTATGAAGCTACCCAGAGTCACTACAGCATGAGTTTGATCCCTGGCCCGAGAGATTCCCACATGGCTCAGCAGACCTTTCCTGTCTCACCCGCTGCTCCCCTCAGCAGTGTATTTCAGTAGATCTGCCTGTTCTGCTCCCCATTCTGTCTCTGGTGAATCCTCTCACCACTCAACACCTCTGGCCTCATCCCCAGCTTGTATGCATAAATAATAGAAAAAAAAGGATATCATGAGAAGAAATTGCATTTATAGTACTGTACTGTATTTATTTATACTGTAAATCTGTTTTGTCTTTTTATAAGAAATCTACATAAAAGAGTAACAGTGCAATTGAAACCTGTGTTATTCAAAAGTCAAAATTTTTAAAAAAAGATTTATTTATTTATTTATGCACACAAGAACTGAGGTGTAAGCTAGAGGTGCGGGGGTGAGAGGATTCACCAGAGACAGAGTGGGGAGCAGAACAGATGGATCTACTGAAATACATTGTTGAGGGGAGAAGCAGGTGAGACAGGAAAGGTCTGCTGTGCCATGTGCGAAGCTCCCTGGCCAGGGATCAAACGTGTGCTGCTGCAGTGGTTGGCGATAGCTTCCTAGTGCTGAGACTTAACTTCTGTGCCACCAGGGAGGCCCTCAAAAGTCAGATTTTATGGGCAGGTTTTTCTTAAGCTATGCATTTATACAGTGAAGACACCTATTAGGATTATCAGCCTTCTTAGCAGGGATTTGTTGATGCTCATAGTAGAGCTGCCTGATGAACATAAAACAGTAACTGGCAGCTTCATCACTAATGTTAGGGGCCATTTGGTCCAATGAACTCTTTACAAAGTTGTCCTATCCGTAAGTCATAAATCATGAGTATTAATCTCGAACCTATGGTCTCCATCACAGTAGAGATAGCTTGCCCAGAGGAGGGTGATATTAGCCAAGAGTATACTAGAGACCAAGTTCTCCAGCTACAACTTCTAAATAAATTGAGATAGAACACAAATTCCTCAAGCCATGTGCTCTTCAAACAGTGTACATTTTGGGAATTGGAAAACAATGCCAAGATGAGAATTTAGGTAATTTATCCAATTAGAGTGTAAATACAGTGCTGCTACTACCCTCCTAGACTCCAAATATGGAATTGAATCAGGAGCAACAGATTTAAAATCACCTAGACTTTGGACTAGAATGCAGTGATGGTCCCTTAACAGTGGTCCCTCACACACACAGCAGGCTTACAGTTTGAAAGCATTGCCTACTGCTTGCCTACTCACGTGTCACAGATGAATCTAACTCAGCCTCATCAGCAATTCCAGGACAGTTTTCATCTCTCTGGTTAAAGGTCAACCACCTATATCCAAAGGCACTTTTGATGGTTTCTTCCACAATCCTTGCCTTTACTGAGACCTAACCTATGGTCCTACTCTCAAAGCCACTGACATCCATGAGACTGACTGATTCTTCTAACAGCAGTTCCAGGCAGGAATCTGCTGAGATTCCCAAAGAGGAAAAAAAAATGTAGGAAGAAGGAAAAACATATGCCCAATAGGACAGGCCTAATCAAAGACAAGGGCAACAGAGGAGCTTAAAGAATTTGTAGCAAGAGTGTGAAAGAGGTTCACAAGGCAGATCCCATACTAACAGTGGGGCTGGTGTGCTAGAAACACAGGATCTAAAGGGAAAAAAGGAAGTAGATAGGACTTAAACTATACTAGATAGGAAATTAAGAACTCTGATCAATGTGCCCTACTTGCTAATGTGGCAGCAACATGACTAACTCCCCTCTTTGGAGAGGGGAAGACAATGCTTTGAGAGCTTTTTCTCCCAGCTATTAAAAGAACTTAATAGCAATATTCACTCTTTATTAGAAGACTTTTAGCAAGTAAGTTTAAGTCCACAGTATAGGGGCTCTGGGCCACTACCACTGATTGAGGAGTATCCTTACAGGTACAAAGTTTTAATCTGTCCATCTTCCTTCCCTCAAGAAATATTTGGTGCTGAATTGACTCCACTACTGAGGTTCTGATAAAAAGCACAATTATATGATGGAAGGAAGATGTAGAGGCTACCCAAGGTACAGATACTGAAAGATTCATCTGGAACGTTAGCTGGCTAAGCACAGACTTTCTCTCTGCCAGCACCTAGCAGAGTGCGTGGCGCTATACCCCACTCAGGTACACGTTCTTATGAAAATACAGCATTTTCAGAATAAGTCCTTACTCAAGCCTGGTAGCCACCAGCATTGGTACTATACCATTCAATTAGTGAGAGCCTCACTACAACCACAGTGCCATTGCTATTTTTATTATTCACTAACATTTATTGAGATTTCACCAGAGCTAATGCTAATTGATCCAAATATACTCTGTATCCTTTAATCCTCCTTATGACCTTGAAAGTGTATTAACCTTGTTTTACAGATTTGGAAACTGACGATTCAAACTTAGGTTAGATTTTTCCAAATTTCATTCATTTTCCAACATACAATGACTTAATTTTCGATTTTCTTTTTGACAATTTTCCTGAATTCAGAAAGAATAAGTCATAACTGGCTGCTAATTCTGGCATCACTACCTGGTCATGTGATAGTAATCTAGCCAGGAATCCAATTCCCGATCTGTTAGTTGGGATAAAACAGGTACTACACATGTAAAAATGATTTGACAATTAAAGACAGGCAGGTGCAAATCATTATGTATATTCTCCTAAATTGGACATTTCCTTCATTCTGATGCTCATATAATGGTGAGAAAAGGAAGCAAGGGACCTTAGCACACTGGCCAGAATTTCTCAGTAAGCTCAGACTCAGTTGGAGTCTAAGACCATCAAACGTGCCTTTGGATATAGCCACTGCAGCTTGACCTTGAATCAGAGATGCAGCCTGGTCTGGAATTGCCGAAAGCAATGAAGGTGTCAGTCAGCTGAGCCTCACTGCTGATGGAGGAGTTTACCATCACGGAAAGTTTATCTTAGTTCTGGAAGCCTTCCTTAGTATGCTTTATTATCATGTCCACATAACAAGTGAGGAATAGAAAGAATAGAATGTTTTTCTTCTCTAAAATCTTGGACTAATTTGGCCTTTATTTCCCCTAAAGGACAAAGAAAATGCTTCAAGATGTATTATTTCTATTAGAGTACTAGGAATAAAGGATGCTTTAGAATTATTTAATTTAAGCTTTTAGTTAAGGGGTTATTTTGCAAAAATAAAAAGAAATCTTTTTTCATTTCATGTAAATAATAAATTAGAGTGAAATCAATTAAAAGATAAATAATATAGTTGAATCTGCTTTAGTTCTTTTTGTTCTCATTTCCTTAAAAGAGTATGTGAAGATTTATAGCAAAGCTTATATTTAACTTCAACAGACTATCTTTTCTCTTAATTACCTTTTTAAAGATATTCTTGATTAGTTTCATGCTTAACCACACATTTTTAGTAAATTTTGCTGGTTTTTTTTTTTAATGTTCTGATTGTTAAACTCAATAAAGCAGAGTAGAATTTCAACATATCTTGTAAGAAAAATTTTTCATCTTGGAAACCCATTCTAAAGAAATTATTTTCCACATGACAAAATAAAGACTAAACATAATTTCCCTTTAGAATAACCAGTTTCTCTTCTTTCTTTCTTTTTTTTTAAATGTAATTATTCTTTTTTTTAAGATTTATTTTTTATTTATACATACAAGCTGGGGTACAGGCGAGAGGCGCGGGGGGGCGAGATGGTTCACCAGAGACAGAGTGGGGAGCAGAACAGGCAGGTCAGAAATACACTGCTGAGGGGCGCAGTGGGCGAGGCAGGAGAGGTCTGCCGCACCATGTGGGAATCTCCCCGGCCAGGCGTCGAACTCGCGTCCGACAGCTCCACGGCACAGCACTTAACCGCTGCGCCATCGGGGAGGCCCAGAATAACCAGTTTCATAGTATCCTGGAACACTTAATTCATTATATTTTTATTTTAAATAAAATCACAGATAATGCTATTTTCTAATATGTTAGGAGTTCTGACATACTCAAACAATATGATTCGTGCTTAATCCTTAAACATGAACACTGGCTCCCATTAAACTATTTTTAAGTTTTTGATGAGATGTTGCATGATCCAGTAATATTTAAAAATATAATTTCCTACCTAAATCCATCATCTCTCTTAAATACATAGTTTTCCTCTTTTTTTTTTTTTGTTGTTGTTGCTCAAAGTTTTTAGAAAATAGTGGTCAACTAAAGTACAAAAAAATTCTGAAATAGCTCATTATTTATTCTTCTATTATCAGTATCAAACACCTGAACACACTAAACTTGGTACAAAATCTAATTCTAGATGCTATGCACTCTCATGCTTTACTTAGAGGAACTCTTATTCTTTCAAGAGTATATTTAGCAGTGGAGTAAGAAGAATCTTGATATAACCTTGAACACCAAAAGACAAATAATTCAGTTGTAAAATAAAACATGCGCAAATAAATTAACTTACATATTAATGAGGGGGTTTGTTGTAGATAATGACATGAAGAGTATGTCTGAGAATAACTTCCAATGGAGAGAATCTTACCACATTGATTTGAACTTGGACCTGATTTCAGCAGAGAAACACAAGAAAGGGTCTGTCTGTTCTGAACATCGAACACAGTTTTTTCTTAATGAGGGCAAGTCCACTACTCTTCTAATGTGGAGAAAAAGATTATTTGCATTGGAGAAAGAGGTTTGCCTAACAGGATGGGCAAAGGAAAGAGAAATGTACTTCTTTCAAGTTTTGTGTCTTTGATATGGCAAAAATAGAAAAGATGGATTTTTTTTAAAAAAAGCCTCTCAACCTTCAGTTCACATTTTCAATATTTTAAGATAAAGGATGAAGGAAATTAACACAATATTATGTGACAACTACAAAAATGCTCTAAACATATCATTTCCAATCATTGAGGAAATTGACATCGAGAATACTAAGAAAAAGTAATGGTCGATAATTGCTATTGTATTTTATTGATGAGAAAATAAAAGTTTTCCAGTTCAAAAGTGGCAAAACCTAAATACATATGCATGGTTGTGTATTGATTCAAAGGCTCATACTTTTTAACTATGTTGGTAATATTTGCTAACATCACTAAATTGAGATGTCTTTAATTTGAAAATTGAGTTTATTTAGAAAAAAATTTACCTCTGGTAAAATTTACCATTTTTTAGTGTACGGCTTATTCAATTTTTATAAATGTGCACAGTAGTGGATCCATGTCCACAATCAAAACACACATTTCCATCACTGCTGAAAGTTACCTGTTTCCCTTTGCAGTGATACCTTTCCATACCCCCAGCCCTGGCAACTACTGCTCTGATTTCTATTGTTAAAGAATTTCCAGAATGTTATATAAATGGAATTGTACAGGTGAAAATCTTTTGTATATAGTTTCTTTTACTTAGCATATGCAAAGCAAAATCATTGGCCATAATTGTAAAAGTTAATTACTAGATGATGAATTATTTTTTTTATAATTTATTTTTGTTATTCATATCTTTTACATTATTGTGTGGTCCCCATAAGTTACCCATCACCTGTTCACCCGTGGAACCATCACCATAGTCCCCCGTGCTCCCCTCTTTCCCCATCTTGAGCCTTTCCCCTCCTCTCCTTCCCTGTTGAATGTCTCTTTTTATTTGGCTCCCCTATATTCCTGTTATAAGTGTAACCATTTGATAATTTTCTTTTTCTTTCTGGCTTATTTCACTGATCATTATCCCTTCTAGATCCATCCATGTTGCTGCGAATTGCATGTGTTTGTCTTTTTTGAATGCTGAATAGTATTCCATTGTGTATATGTACCACATCTTCTTGATCCAGTCATCTATTTTTGGGCATCTGGGTTGTTTCCATATCTTAGCTATTGTAAACAGTGCTGCAATAAACATGCGGGTGCATGCATCCTTTTGGATTAGTGTTTTTGTATCCTTTGGGTAGATTCCCAGTAGTGGTATTGCCGGGTCATATGGAAGCTCCATTTCTAGGAGTTTGAGGAAACGTCATACAGTTTTCCATAGTGGTTGGATCAATTTGCATTCCCACCAGCAGTGTAGGAGAGTTCCTTTTTCTCCACATCCTCGCCAACATTTGTTGTTACCTGTTTTTTTATGACAATTTTTAAAATCTTATTTTCTTACTTAAAAGGCAACCATTGTGGATACATTTTTCCAACTACTAGCAAAATACAGCAGTTAAATACCTGACACTCATTATCTTCTTTACTCCTCATAATCCTCTGAAGTAGGTTCTTTAATTATCACTCACTAAAGCAATGGGGAGGCAAGCTAAGGGTCTCTAGCAAGTAGTATTGTCCAGGCCAGCATTCATCTTCATCACAGAAGTCAAGTCTAGTGGGCAAGGTATGTGTAAGGAGCTGGTAAAAACTCTAGAATGAATGCAGTTGTGACTTTTATTCATTTAAAAATATGAGGTAATCCATTAAGAGAATAACTTTAGCCAGAGTTCAGAGGTTCAGGAAGAAGATTTAATTATTCAGGGAAAAGGATTAAAGAAAATAACTATGCAGGAAGTGAGTTACTAACCAGACCGACTATAGGTAAGGAGACTTACTTTATGGGCTATTCCAAAACGGAGAGAATACACAGGCAAGGATGCAGGCAATATAAGGAGGGCTCAGGGTCAGGAGAGGGTTTGCTTCAGCACGAGAATTCCAAGTAAGGCAGTGAGTACAGCAAGTCCTCACTTAATGCTGATAGATTCTTGGAAAC
The DNA here is from genome assembly GCA_004024925.1 of Scalopus aquaticus. Classification (NCBI taxonomy): domain Eukaryota; kingdom Metazoa; phylum Chordata; class Mammalia; order Eulipotyphla; family Talpidae; genus Scalopus; species Scalopus aquaticus. The sequence goes on along the minus strand of PVIJ01000677.1, from coordinate 206,833 downwards.
TGCAACTTGTAGTGAAAAGGGCATATAAAGAAACCAATTTTACCGAAGACTAATTAATATAAAACAACAGTTAAGTTCCAACAGCCTGTTTCTGGTCACCATAACATACCAAACTTCTAAACAAAGACCGCAATGCTTCTAACATTATACATTATACAATATAAGCATTATACAGTCATTTATATTCATTCATTCATTCATTCATTCATTCATTCATTCATTCATTCATTCATTCATTCATTCTCTAACCTTCTTGTTCCAGTTCAGGGCTATGTGTAGCCAGAGCCCATCCCAGGAGTTCTAGGCAAAAGGCAAGAATCAACCCTGGAAAGGGCAGCAATCCATTGCAGGGAATACGCGTGCGTGCACGCTCACACACACACACACAATCTCATTCATCACACTGAGAAAATTCAGATAAAATCAATTAACCTGGGCTTCCCTGGTGGCGCAGTGGTTAAGTGCTGCGCTATGGAGCTGTGGGCAGCGGCAACGCGAGTTCGACAGCCAGCCAGGGAGATTCCCATATGGCGTGGCAGACCTCTCCTGCCTTGCCCGCTGCTCCCCTCAGCAGTGTATTTCCGAAGATCTGCCTGTTCTGCTCCCCATTCTGTCTCTGGTGAACCCTCTCACCACCCCACGCCTCTGGCCTGTACCCTAGCTTGTATGCATAAGTAAATAAATCTTTAAAAAATTAAATAAAATCAATTAGCCTAACATGAAAATCTTTGGGATGTGCAAGGAACCAGAATACCTGCAGAAAAGTCCTATCAACATGGGAGAAACATGCAAACTCTACACAGACAGTGGGCCTGACTAGGAATTGATTTTTTTTTCTCATCAACTTTATAATGAAACAACATTGAACGACACAATGCTGAATAAAACGGTATTATTCAAGGACTTATCTCCTTCCAACCCCTTATCAAACACAGCTCAAATTCAGTGGTCAGGTTAGCCCAGTCCCTTCCAAACCTGGCTCCCCATGGAATCACTTGAGAAGCTTTAAGCACTGATTATTGAATTCTATTTCTATGGATATGATTTAATTGGAATCAAGGTTTCTATAAGCTCCCTGAGTTGATCATAACATGCATACAAGGTGGAGAACGACCAGGTAGGAAATAAGTTATGGACAGTTTTCATCTGCTACTTATTTTTCATTATTCCAAACAATGATAAAGAAGACAGAACTTTGTCTTATGGAAAAATGCACCCCCCTGACAGTGATTATGTAGTTAGATACTGAGTTAATTTTCAGGCATAAATATGCAAAACATAAGCTGTTTTGAGATACTGGTTGGGTGGAAGGTTAAGTGCTATGTACACATTTCACATCACACATTCATGAATACTACCACACAATCATATTTACATATCACATTCAAGAACAATCTTGAAAGATGTTGTGATTTCCATTATTCAACTTCAGTTCAACTTTTTAAAATTTTTATTTATTTATACATACAAGAACTGAGATGTAGGCCAGAGGTGTGGGGGGTGAGAGGATTCACCAGAGACAGAGTGGGGAGCAAAACAGACAGATCTACTGAAATACACTGCTAAGGGGAGCAGCGGGCCAGATAGGAGAGGTTTGCTGCGCCATGTGGGTTAGCTCCCTGGCAAGAGATTGAACTCATGCCGCAGTGGCTGGCAATAGCTTGATAGTGCTGAGACTTAATCCCTGCACCACTAGGGAGGTCCCCTCAGTTGAACATTTTTTTTTTTTAAAGATTTATTTATTTATACAAGCTGGGGTATAGGCCAAAGGCGTGGGGTGGCGAGAGGGTTCACCAGAGACAGAGCGGGGAGCAGAACAGGCAGATCAGAAATACACTGCTGAGGGGCGCAGCGGACAAGGCAGGAGAGGTCTGCCGCACCATGTGGGATTCTCCCCAGCTGGGAGTCGAACTCGCATCGCGAGCTGTCGACAGCTCCACAGCGCAGTGCTCAACCGCTGAGCCACCAGGGAGGCCCCAGTTGAACTTTTGATTAAACCCATAATAAACAGCCCAATCTGTACATAAATATTCATCCTATATATAATTAAAAGTTATAAAAAGAGCAAATAAACTGAAATGCCTAACAATGAAAAAACTGATCATCAATTTAGGATCCAGCAGTCACCCTTACTGGTGGAATGTTGCATTCCAAGCCACCCTTCCCCTGCCAAGATACCTGAAACCACATTTAGTACCAAACTCTAAATTTACTATGTTTTTTTGCTATACATATAGGAAATGTTTAGGAATTTATACCTATGATAAAGATTAATTTATAAATTAGGCACAATAAGAGATTAACAACAATGACTAATAAAATAGAACAAATACAACATACTATAAAACAGGTTGTACGTACAAAGTCTCTCTTTGCCTCAACCCACCCCGTCAGTATTTTATTATATGAATATTTTCAGAGAAGGAACTACTCTACAGAAACATGATGTCATGTGGTTAGGAAAGCAAAAATTAGATGGATTATTATAATACATGGAAATGTGCATAAGAAAAATAAAGCAAAGTGCATTATAGTATATTTTGGCTATTACTTGTAAAAGATGTGTTTATTATCTATTTGGAATACTTGAATTTGCTCTTTTACATTACCAAACCCAATATGTATATATAATTCTTAATTCATCGAAGTATTAAAATAGCGGATAATTTTTTTTTTTAAAGATAGATTTGAGAAAAACCAGAGTGGTGGCTGGAGGTAATATTTTTGATTAGGTCTTCGAACCTAAGCCAGATTCCTAGGAAAAAGCATGAAAAACCTACAACTCAAAGAGGCCGCTGAGATTTTATCATGTGCTTTCTTCAAACTTTTTATGTTTGTTTAATGATTTAACTTTATATTTATTGTTGAAGTCATCTTTATTAGAATGTTAAAATGGAAAGAACCCTGATTTTCATTTCAGGTTTTAAATTTAGTCCATGAAATACATGGATTATATTTACCTGAAAAAACCCTTGACAAAAATTTTCTTAGTTACATTTATTACATTTTAGCTGAGTATGTAGTTACCCAGCCCTGAGAATGCACTGGCAACAAATAATTGCATATCCTGTCCATGATTTCAGAAAAGCACCACTGTACAGAGATACTGAGCAATTTTGTTGGGATGATAGCTCAAATATTACAAACTGGAGAATCAGTTACTTAAATCAAATACCAGATTGCCTCAAAGAACAATGACAAAGAACTGTCTTCTTGAAGGGATAAAAATATATGCTGTCACTAATCTTAGTACTTATTTTGGAAACCACAGAAGGCCTGTTTTGGAAAAAGAAGACAAATAATGAGAGACATTGGTGTGTACATATTCTTTAAATTGGTGAAAATCTACAACTCACTTAGGTGGGGTTCCAGGCTTTTAGAAATCATTAAAAAAGGTAGCAGGTTTGGGGTGGGTTTGATACTTAAGTGTTGAGAAGTGTGGCTTTAAATATCACAGACACACCGTCACTCAGGTCCTTCTGGTTATCAGGACCTTTTCTCTTAAGATCTCTACCCCACCCTATAGATGCTGCTTTATAACAAACTTGATCGATTTGACATCCTGTTTGGTTTCAACTCATACATATTTCTTATTATTTTATTTGTTTATTTCTGAACGGATGACTCTTTTTCAGATTGAAACCTTTGTACCAAATCACAGAAACCTAAACAAAATGTTTTATTTGACACCATCACATGCTTTTTTCTTATTAAATTCATTTTATTTCTGGTCACTCCAACTACACTTGTGGCTTGACCAAATGCACTTTAGTTTTTTGTAATTGTTACTGAGTTCTTTGATGATACTTTTTATTTTTTGGGGTCTGTTTCGATCAAGAAAATAAATTGAAATCAGATTTTCAGAATTACAATATGAAAATAACAGATATTTCAAATGAGGATTAAAAATATATAAAACATTTTCCATATGGGGGACAATGGATTCAGATTTTATTTTTATCTTACCCTACATCTGTCATTCTGATTATCTGCATTCATCAGCTTATCTGTAACTCTTTAGTGATATTTTCATTTGCAAAGCGTCACTACTGAGAAATTAACTTCCTATTGGAGTCCTAGCATATAGAGTAGTGGCCAGTGAGCCAGAAATCTTATTTAGACATATGTTACTAGTGCTGTTTTATCCTCAGTATTATCCTTTCTCTTAAGAGCTCTACCCCAACTATTTTTTTTTAAAGATTTATTTATTTATACAAGCTGGGGTATAGGCCAGAGGCGGGGGGCGGCGAGAGGGTTCACCAGAGACAGAGCGGGGAGCAGAACAGGCAGATCAGAAATACACTGCTGAGGAGAGCAGCGGGCGAGGCAGGAGAGGTCTGCCCTGCCATGTGGGATTCTCCCTGGCTGGGCATTGAACTCACATCGCGAGCTGCCGACAGCTCCACAGCGCAGCGCTCAACTGCTGCACCACCAGGGAAGCCCTCAACTCCAACTATTAAGTGTCAGAGAAGTACTAAAGAGACTGTAAGGCTACTTCAAGCTTCTAAGATTCAGGATTCTTACTATGCTACATTCCTTAGTGATGGAGGGAAACCAAAATCTGACACCCCAAATATGTATTCTTGGCAAAAGTTTTATTTCAAGGGAGGACCTTTGAGGGCTGGGTGGAGGTTGCTTCCGAAAAAGATACTTACATGTAAACTCCTCTTATAAGGGTATGTGCCTGAAGACTAATATCCTTAACTCTTTTTAATGGAGAAGGCAGAGTTTAAATCTGCATACCCTTGTCTATTGTGCCTTCCCTGGTGACTGCCCTAACTGATCTTCTTTTCCTCTTCCCAAAGGCCAGTCTTAGCCAAGCTATTTAAGATTGTGTCTGAAGCCACTTGGGCAATTTGCTCAGTCATGCTGGACTTCTGCCAGGTTTACAGAAGGTATGCATGCTATTATTAAACTTCTTCCCGATTTTTCGCTTGTCTATCTGTTTGACGCTTGATTATTTGATCAGTTTGATTGTTTGCCAGCCTATAACAACCCAGAGGAGTATGAGGGTGACCTCCTTTGCACTCCCATGGTGAGAACAGGCCAATATACAATAAAAATTCTTGTTTATTATAGACTGCTGTAAGTAGACCAGTTGCTGAAACAATAGACTCAAATAAAAGTCAAGCATTCATTAATCCACCAAATATTTAGTGAGTACCCACTGTCTGCCAAGCCCTCTGCTGAGAACTAGGGGTATATCCGTGACCAAAATGTTCCTGCTACTGTGGTACTGATCTGAGAGTGGGGAAGGTAGACAATAACCAAGTAAACAAATACAGCAACAGGTATTTACACAGAGACAAGAAGAAAAGAAACAGGGAGATACAAGGGAGCCAGAAGGATGGGCCATCTTCAGGTAAATAGCTAGGAAAGGCCTTTCCAAGGGAGTGACATCTGGTCAGGATCCTGAGGATGACAGTGAGTTCACAATGTACAGGAGGGAAGGAAAAGTTTTCCAGGAAATGGAAACTTGGACAGGCACACACACCTGTGTGCCTGTTTGTCTCTTCGGTTCCCCATTCACCTCACTGTCACTTAGCTGCCAGATCTCACAAAAGGCCCCTGAGGAAAAGGTTCAAAAATGTTGGCAACAAGGAAAGAAAACTAGACCAGAAGATTTATTTTTCAATTTCTTAGTCAAACTGGCTGAACTCAGATATGCTGAATTTATGTAGACAGCAAGACACTCCAACTGTAAGCACAACACTTAATTTTTCTAAAAGTTATCTTCTAACACATCCATGGCAGGCAAACACTGAGAACACTAAAGCCGTGCCGAAGCTGCTGGAGGCCAGCAATGATGATTTGCAAATGAAAATAGCACAACGTTTTCATTCAACAATATCCAATTTCTTCCACAAAGCATGCATGGAAGATTGCTGTGGCCATTTTTGGACACCGTTTGCACTGTGTACATATTATTCGTACTTTGGCACACTTTTGATATTTACTATATTGGACAATAATTACTCCATTTTGGAATCACTAGAGAACAAAATGCTTTTGACCACATAATTCATTATTAGTTTGTGAACATATATAGATAGATATTTTAGTTTCAATAATATGTAAACCTCCAATACATGTATGAAATAGTAAAACTATTAAATGACATACTTTGACAATTCTGAAAGAACTTCAGGTCACCATGAAGAATGTCATTATTAATATATGCTCAGTTAAAAGGCATAGCTGTTAACTAGGAAAGAGTTAGCTGTTTGTGATCTACTCTCTAAAAGTAAAGACTTGGGTTTTTTAATGATTTTACTCATCTACATCCTGGAAACTTTCCAATGTGTATGTTTTGAAATATAATCTATCCCTCCACAAGTACTCTTTCAATGCTCGCTATACGTTAGGCTCCAGTATACCACAGTTCCTTCATGTTCTAGAAGGGACTAACAAACACAATTATTCCTTGATGCTGCAGGATATATATTTCTGAGGCCTGTGGAAAGAATTTTAAATCCGATTTATCTCAAATCATAGCTTGGAAATTAGTTATGGAATAAACCTAATGCCTATTAACACCTTTTGCTTAAGTTTCTTGATCTATAAAAGTACAAATGGTAGTTATCAAGACTTTTGGGAGAAATTAATGAGGTAGTAGGGTAGCATCTGACTTGATATGCTGGAACTAGTTCTTTGTTGTATATGGTAAATGGCCAATAACTAGTTTCAATGTAGTATGTATGTGTATGTATGTATAAATATACAGTCATAGATATGCTTCTATTTACATGTACATGTAACATACATATCATCTCCTGTGATAGATGGTTAATTTATGAGCCCACCTGATTGGATTACAGGGTCTCCCAAAATTGGTTAAACATTATCCTGGGTATAATTATGAGGCTATTTCTGGATGAGATTAACATTTGAATTGGCATGTTAGGAAAGGCAGATTGCCCTCCTCAATGTGGGCCTCACCCATCCATTAGAATGATGACTAGGTCAAAAAATATGTGTGAGAATTTGCTTTCTCTGCCTGGGCATCTTAAGCTGGAACATCTGTCTTCTCCAACCTTTGGACCCAGACTACAACTTACATCAGCAGCTCTCCTGGCTCACTGGCCTGCAGACCTAGGTTTGAACAGCTCATGGGCTCTCCTGGATCTTCAGCTTGCTCAGCTGCAGATTTTGGGACTTCTCAGCCTCCACAACTAGGTGAACCAATCTGTGTGTGTGGGGGGGGTGTGTATGCGCGCGCACGCGCGTGTGCGTGTGTGCACGCACACGTGTGTGTTATTCCCTCTGTGTCTCTGGAAACCCCTGATTAATACTTCTGCCTATGTAATCAATACGATTTTTGTCACTGTCTTCTTTTTCAGTGCTGCTCTTCGTGTAGATTCAGTGCATGCTCTTCATGAAGAGTCCACACACCACCAAATTAGTTCTCTGCTCCCCTGAATTAGGGCACCTGATCTTATGAGGCACTGTTGGAGCAAACCCAGACTCGCAGCAGAGCCTTTCTAGTCCAGGGGAGATGTTAAAGTCATCCATGGGGGTTTAACACTATACACTCAAGAAATGATTTTTCCATGTCTGTAAAGTTCAAATTTTTGCTGAACAATTTATTTTCTTCTGTCAGCTTATATAACCTTTCTATAAGGACCTAACCTAACAGTGCATGGGATTTTATAAGGGAATATTTAGAAACATTGAGAGCTCCTTCTTTCTAAATCAAGTTTAACATCTGTCAGGTCACATGTTTCTTGAAATGGGTTCAAAGTCTAAAGGCTTTAAATGGACAATGTTTCTCCCTCCTAATTTTTAGCAGTCAGAAAATTCTTTTCCCTACATACACAAATAAAAACATATGCAGAACCAAAATCAGAGTCCACTATCTATTGCTGCATAAAGTAAACACTCTAAAGTATGGTGGTTTAAAACAATAATCATCCTAAGGGTGTGATCGTATACCTCTAAATCATCTGCAGTATTGTAAATCAATGCTATTGAAGCGGAAGATGTCAGGCTGACCTGTTAATTGGCTGAAGTTGTGCTGAGACAAAGCTTCAGAGTGGACTAAAAAGTTCCAGGAAATAGCTGACTCTGGAGAAGGATCTCCTCTGAGGCCTCCCCCCTTCTCCTCCCCCCCTTAATAAAGATCTTCCCTCCTCCTGAGTGCCTTTCAGTTTCCTGACCGAATTTCTGCCACAACACTATCTCAATTAAAAAAAAAGCCAAAAATAATATAAAAAATTAATATAATAATTATTATTATTTACTACCATCATGGTCTCTGCTGAATGGGGATTTAAGAAGGCTTTGGCTGGGTATGTCTAGTTTAGGGTCCTTCACGGAGTTGTAGACCCATGGCTGAATCTAGAGGTTCTATTTAAGATTTGATTGAGGCATCAGTATCCCAAGAGGCTCATACTCATGGCTGGAAAGTTGGTTCTAGTTGGTGGGGGAAAGCATCCATTCCTCTCCACGTGGCTCTCTCTCGCTACAGGGTTGTTTCAAGTGCCTCAGAACAAGGCACCTTCCTCCTTGATAACATAATCTAAGACAGCAAGATAGGTGCTGAAAAGCTTTGAATGACATGGCTTGGAAGTTAATTTTTTTTTTCAAGTTGAGGCAGTAACAGTGGTCTACCTGGAATCATGGGAAGGAAACATATTCCCATTTTTCCATAGAGGTTTTTCACTGTCACATTATAAGAAAGCAGTACTATGGTTAAAACAATACATAGCCTTCCCATGTATAGTATAATATATATATATATATATATATATGTATATATATGTGTATATATATATATATAATATACTATATAGTAAAATTACACACCCAACTGTGTAATGGGATTTCACTATGTTTCCATAAAATTGATGTATTGAAGAAATTTTTTGACCACTTAGCAGAATTCATTTTGCATGGTATTTCAATTGCAAAAATGACATCAAATGTCGAGTAACAGAAAATTCAAAGGGTATATTGAATCTACTTATGGCAACCATTATTGCTATGTCAACACTGGGTATCTCCAGAGAAATTTGTGAAGCATGAATTCTTAGTGAATCATGCTGAAAGGAAGCAGTCTTCCAGAAGGATGATGAAGATCTGTTTTGCTCTCATATCTTTCAGAGATCCACTGTCTCCACAGAGACACCCATGGCTCTCTGGCTTCACTGAAGCCATCCCTCTTCAAGGTCTAATAGCCAGGGACATAATTTGCTGGCATGTTCTAGAGAAGTGGGAACAGGGACACTTTGAGTTTAGCAATGAACATCTGTCAACCACCAGACAACTTCAACATGGTCTCTATATTGGCGATTACAAAGAGTATCATACTAGTCTTTGGCTAGTATCAATAGCTGAAATCTAGGTTTGCTGCTATAGTTGGGAGCAGAAATAACAGATTTCTGAATGATTTTATAGAAATGAGGAGGACATCCAATCTAATGATTTTCAACATTAATCTCAATAATAAAATATATTCTAAAGAATTTCCTACATGATTATTTTTGCTCTCTCACTGTCACCTCTGGTTTCTTCAAGCCCTTATCAGTTCACATCTCATCTTTTCTGAACTTTATAATTATATAACACCAAAAAGACCAAATTTTTATCAGGATACATTTGAAACATTTCATAATTTATACTGACATTGTGTCATGTATGTACAGAATGCTTTAGATTGAGGTTACCTTCTGAAAGTCAACAGATGCCTTGGCAAATACATAAAAGCTTCCGTAAAAGAGAGTCAATATTTGATCTGCTGAAGAAAGCTTACTGCTGCCAGTCCTACAAGAACCTGGTGAGGATGTTATGTTAGCTGTTGATTTTACTTAAATTATGACACATGCTTTACTATTAAGTTTTGGAGTACCTGCTAACTGTAAAATATTTCTATCCCCAAATATTCCTGATTTTTGCTTAAATTTTCCTGTGCACTTACTGGACACAGAATATTAATACATTGCAGTAATTAAGCAAAATAGCTTTCTCAGCAATAACTAAATGCATTTAGAGGCAAACATTTGGTATTTGACATGTGAGACAATACATTTTGGATCTTAAGAGACAGGGAAAGTAAAGGAATAAAAACCAAGGAGTTAGCTTTTAATCCTGTGAAAATGACAAATTAAGTTCAAATGGCAAAGAAATTGGGTGAACAACTTGCTTATGGAGAAATATTCAAGAAGTTAAATTGGATTAACATGAAATAGCCTCTGTTAAAAATCTCTCTAAAAACAGTTATTTCTAAGTAAGTCATTTTTGATAATAAAAGTATATTTATGCTTACCTTGTATTACAAACCGATAAATTTATGAATCACTAATAATTGAAGTGTTGAGCACAGCGAGCATATTGCTAACATCAATGAAAGAATTAAAAAGCTGCTACAAGTAACTTTTGGTGTATTTTTTTAAGATTTATTTTTATTTATTTATGCATCCAAGTCTAGGCCAGAGGTAGCGGGGGGTGGGGGACGAGGGAGAGTGGGGAGAGAGAGCGAGGAGCACAATAGGCAGGTCTACTCACATACACTATTGAGGGGAGCAGCCAGTAAGACAGGAGAGTGAATTAGCTCCCTGGCCGGGGTTTGAACTCATGCCACAGTGGCCAGTGATAGCTTGATAGTGCTGAGACGTGGGAGGCCCAAATTTTGGTGTATCTTAAGACATACAGGAATTCTATATTTATGAAGACTGCTTCACATGGATGCTTTATTGGAAAGACAATGAAATCTCTAGAATTTGAGCTTAAATTCCTACTGAGGTGGGCCTCCCTGGTGGCCTAGAGGTTAAGTCTCAGTGCTACCAGCCCACCACCAAGACACAGGGCGATGGCCTGAGTTCGATCCCTGGCCAGGGAGCTAACCCTCGTCGCACAGCAGACCTCTTCTGTTTCACCTGCTGCTCCCCTCAGCAATGTATTTCAGTAAATTCACCTGTTCTGCTCCCCACTCTGTCTCTGGTGAATTCTCTTCCCTCTGCACCTCTGGCCTGCATCCCAGTTCTTTTATGCAAAAATAAATAAAATCTTCAAATAAATTATTACTGAGGAAAATGTATGTAAATTTTTATTTCTCTATGTAATTGTGTACCACATGGTTAGGTTTTATATTACACTGAAAATGTTATATGTAAATTATACTTTTAAATAGAATTTATATAAATAGATATTTTTAATAGCTAATCCTTAGTACAGAGGATAAAAATATACCATTCTTATTATAAATTATTAGAATGTAATAATACAAAAGGTGAGAGAGGTAAAGTCACAAAAAAACAAACACCAGCACATTGAAAATAGGTGTCTGAGAAGTGGAAATGAAATGTTATTTCCTCTTTGATCCATCAGAAGATGATATGCAAATTTTGAAATAACAGTGTGAACTCAAACAAAAATACATGTTTATGACTTTTTCAAAGGCAAATCATGATGATGCAAAAGCCATTAGTTCACCATTCTATGGTCATAGAAGCCTTTGTATCAAATATGGGAAAATTCAGGAGGAGGAATAGAACATGATTGCCCTAGAAAGTAAGGTGGGCTGTGCCTTAGCAATCCAACAATTATCTCTCTGTCCTTTTGTTACAGGGCAGCCCTGATATAAAATGGGGTGCCTGAATGTGGGTCCTCACCCGTGCACTTAAAAAGGGACTTATAATAACAGACCACTGCAGGCACACAATAACACTAATAAAGGGTTTATTTACAAAAGGAAGGGGAAAAACAAAGAATAAATTGGTGAACGTGTCCTACCAGTTCCGTTGAGCTGGAATCCCAGTGGTGCACCAAAACCAGCGAACAGCCAAGAGACCCCCAAAGCCCACATGTCTGGTTATATATCAAACCTGGCTGCTTAACCCCACCCTTAGTTCCCAGCATCCTCCCTTTGGTGATGATGACATTATGGGATTTGTAGTCCTAGGTGTCTTGGATCTCTCTAGTCTGAGGTAGGGGTGGGGTCCTTAAAAACCTATCTGTGGAGTTTGTTCAGGCTGGCCTTTCCCCCGCCCCAACACATTAGACAATGAGATTATTTCAGAAGACTGTACACGATGAACCCTCTCACAAGGACTGATGTACAGATTTCTCCAAGATGACACTAAATCATGTTACTGTGGTCATTATTATTTAAAGGTCAGTTTCTAACACAACTTCATTTCCTGGCAACAGTTTCTGCTTTTTTTCCTCCAAATTTCTGATTTTGAAAAATTTCAAATCTATAGGAAATTGAAAGGGTCTACACCCAGGTTGACAGATTTTCTATATTTGGCTACATTTGCTTTCCCCATTTCCCTCCAAGAGTGCCTCATGGGATGTGTCTTTTGTGGGCTTCATATCATAATGTCACTGAAATCACTCAGTGAACTTGTAAAGGTATTAGGCATCCAGTCCAGTTGTAAAGTCAGCGTTGATGTGGGGTGTCAGAGTGGGGGGCAGTTAGTTAAGTGATGATTGAACCCCCAGTAGGCTCAAAATCACATTCACATGATTCTCTTTTATAACTGGTAAAACAACTTTATTTGTAATTACTATTCCCCTGATGTATTTAATGAACTGATTACTTCTGCTTATTATGGATAGCCTGAAAATTTATTTGACTATTTAGTCTTCCCTCATGCTTTTTAAAAAGCAATTAAATTAAAATGTGTAGAAACTGTCTTCATCTCATCAGATACACTGATTATTTAGCCTCAGTTTGCCATACTTCATTGAAAGGAGAATAAACAAGACAGAGACAATCAAAATAGTGCTTCCTAAACAACAACAACAACAACAACAAAAATAGTGCTTCCTGCAATGTGTTCTTTGAAAATGTCCATCCCTAAATATAAAAGTCAGCCCTGAAGAGGAAACAAAAATAATTCAGATGGTAAAATTGTCTTACTCCATGATACTCCTTTAAGAAAGATGTTCTTTAATTTCTCTAATTTCTCATCGATATTAATTGATGATTGGATGTTACAGGAACACCCCAATGTGAAATCATTTGGCCTGACTGTGGGTCCTCACCCTCACACTTAAAAGGGACTTGTAATGAGACTCAACTGCAGGTACACACAAAAAGGAAAATAAAGGGCTTATTTACAAAAAAGGGGAAATGAAGAAATTAACAACTCAGGAAGAAAGGGAAAGGGATAAATTGGTGAATGAATCCTACCAGTTTCACTGACCTGGAACCCCAATAGCATGGTGAAAGCTGGCGAAAAACCAAGAACCCTCCCGCCCCCGGCCCACATGTCTGCTTATATACAAAACCCTCAGTTCCCAGCAATCCTCCCTTTGGTGGTAATGACATTACGGGATTTGTAGTCCTTGGGATCTTGAATCTCTTTGGTCTGGGGTCCATAAAACCTGTTTGTGGAGTTGGGTCAGGACATCCTTTCCCCCAACATGAACACCTCATATATTACACTTCACTAAATTTTGAAACAACCTTCTAAGGTGTATTACATTGATGATAAACTCATGTTGTTCACTTGAATCTGGTATAACTGAAAAAACTGAGCAAAGATAATAGATGTGAAATAAGTAGGAAAGTGAAGGTTTTTTGTAGAGGAAAAATTAACCTTTTGCCTAGTCACTTATCAGTTCAGTGAATTTGGACAAGTTATTTAGCCTCTTTTATAACTCAGCTCTCACATCTATGAGTTGAGGAAAACAACCAGTATTAGTAAGTGGTACAGTTGTTATTGAGATACTGTAACCAATATTGTAGTACTAAGATACTGTAGCACTTACTACCTGTGAAGATTTAAATAAATTTTTTCCCTTTAATTCAGAGTTCAATGAGATTGATACAGTGGTTTTCCCCATTTAAGATGTAAGAGTCTAAAGTTTCAAGAAGTCATAAAGTTCTATTCTCTCACACACTAGTAGAAACAATCTGGTTTAATCATCTGTGATTGGACTGTCAAAATTTTGGATATGCAAATAAGAGCTAAAAAAAAAATACCCAAAGGTATATGTCTTTAAGTATAGTTTATGTGTAAGGCACTTTAAAATAGGAGATTTACTCTTATTCTTATAGTGGCCTAGCAAGGAAAACACCACGATGCCCATTTCACAGATAAGGAATTTGAAGGTCAGAGTTTTCAAGCCATTTTTGCAGATCCCTTAGTGTATTTCTGTAGCTATTTCCCTTTATTTAATGCTTACATAATTGCTTACTATGCTCCTCTGCTAGGAATACTCTTTCATATGGTAAATCTTAGTGAACAAAGAGAAGGAAATGCTACACTGAAAGAACTAGCCTACAAATAGTAGCTGCAAATAAGCAAGAAATAAGCTCAGGGCTTTCTGGCAATCTAGACAAAAAAGGATAAATCAGTAAGTTATCTAGCTCTTGACAACTATTAGCAGGAAGATTACTGGCGTAAAATGTCCTGTAATCCATTCGATGATGAGGCCAAAGAGCAGCAGTCTTAATTTCATAGTTCACATTTCTAAAAATATCAGGCTTTTAATGATATTTTATCTTAACAAACATAAAAGTCATAAATACAAAATGTGATGTATTCCATAAAACTAATTGGTATTACACTTAATATTTATTGTGAAATGAATAAATCACTATTATTATCTTGGCGAGATGATGACAATGTTCAGCATATTACACAAATTTTATTAATTTGAGATGCAGATTTCTGTCTGCCTAAAAATATGATGCAAGGAGTTAAATACATTGTCACTTCTCATTTCTCACATTAACTGTTTGTCTGAAATGCTTTTGAGGCCATGCAGCAAGTTTTCAGAGAAATAAATAAGTAGAAGGCAGAGAAATAATTCTCCCTTTGTTTATGGCAGAAAAACAGTTTTGCAACAGACATTGCTCTTCTTCAAGTATAAATATTGTGAAATTCTTTAAGCTGAGATAAAGCATTTCCTGTACTCCAGCCTTATCCGAGAATTTTTAAAAAACAAGTGAGAAATTACAAATTGTTCTAGATGTCCCTCTAAAATTTACAGCGATATAAAATAATTTTTGCTTTTGACACATACATACACACACAGACACACACACACACACACACACTCACACACACACACACACACACACACATATCCAAAGCTTATCTGTTAAGTCAATATGAGATTTAAAAGTCACAGAAAGTCTTACTGGATTTTAGGCAACATTAAAACATAATTTTAATAAGAATTTTAAAGAACTGGGCCTCTCTGATGGCGCAAGGAGTTGAGTCTCAGCACTATGAAGCTATCTGCAGCCACTGCAGCAGGAGTTCAATCCCCAGCCAGGAAGCTAACCCACAAGGTGTAGCAGACCTGCCTGTCTCGCCTGCTGCTCCCCTCAGCAGTATATTTCAGTCAGTCCACCTGGTCTGCTCCCCACTCTGTCTCTGGTGAATCCTTTCACCATCCCACAACTCTGGCCTACACCCCAGTTCTTGTATGCATAAATAAATAAATCTTTAAAATAAAAGAATTTTAAAGAACTTTAAATATAGATATTTATTTATGTAGGGGGAAATAAATTTGTTCATAATCAAACACTGACTGCATTTTAATCATTAAAAACACGGCCAGTGAACATAAATACTGATAGAGAAAATCAGTATATGTCCGTTTATAATTATGATTACTGATATTTTTGTTATTTTTACAAATACAGTTGATATTGACAAAAATATTTCTGAGACATTCAATGAGATTATAATTTTCATTTTTTTGCTTGACATTTGGGTTTAGAAAGGATTTTATAATGGACTTTTAGAATTTTATTTCTGCCATCAGCCAACATCAAAGAGTGAAATAGTTCTACCTGCAAATTCTCTTGTTAATAAATTTCAACAGACAGATGTCAAGATGGGGAATTGAAATAAACAATGCACAGAGAAAATCCTCAAAACTCATAAGTTTAAAAAAGTCACCTCAGAAAACTAAGTTTTCCATAAAAGATCGGGAACAAGTCAAGGATATCTTCTCTCAACAATCCTTTTCAACATTCCACTGGACATCCTAGCTAATGCAATAAGGAAAGAAAGTAAAAAGTATACAGATTGGGAAGGAAATGTAAAGCTGTCTTTTTTTTTTTAAACATATGACATGATTGTCGACACAGAAAATCCAAAAGAATAATTAAAAACTCTACAACTAATAAGCAACTATAGAAAGGGTGTAGGATTCAAGATTAACATACAAAAGTCAATTGCTTTTCTATTTATCAGCAATGAATAAGAGGAATTTGAAAGGAAAAACCCAATACCCTTTACATTACCATATAAAATGAAATTATTAGGTATAAATTTATCCAAAGAAATATGACATGTACATGAGGAGTAATACAACAAATCTCTGGGTGAATGAAATTGAAGAACTAAGTAAATAGGTATTTCATATTCACAGACAAAAAGAACCACTGGTATCAGGTCACTTCTTCCCAACTTGATTTAGAGATTTAGTGAAATTACAATTAAAATCTCAGCAAGGAATTTTATAAACATTAACAAACTGATTCTAAAGATCACGCATAAAGAGGCAAAAGACCCAGAATAGTAAACTGTACATTGACAGGGAAGAACAAAGTTGGAGAACTGAAAGTAGCTGACATGAAAACTTAGTAGAAAACTACAGTAGACCAGGAAGTATGATATTGGAGGAAGAATAACAAATATATTAATGGAACAATAAAATCCCAGAAATAGACCCCTATATAGTAAACTGACCTTTGACCAAGGAGTAAAAGCAATAAAAAAGAGCAAAAATATATTTTTCAACAAGGATGAATAATTGGAACCCATGTGCACAAAAGTAAATGTAAACACGGACTTTATATTCCCCCCAAACTCAAAATATATCATTGACCTAAATGTAAAACATGGAACTAGGAAGACCTAGATGACCTTGGATATGGCATGATTTTTGAGATATAACATGAATGGTCTGATACATTAAATAAATAATTGATAAGATGAACTTCATTAAAATTAAAAATTCTGTTCTGTAAAAGATTGTCAAGAGAGAGAAGATAACTAGGAGAAAATATTGGCAGAAGACACTTTTAATAAACGATTGGTATCAAAATATATGAACAACTCTTAAAATGTAACAATAAGTGAACAATGCAATTTTTAAAAAGAACAAAAAGAAATGAACAAATTCATCAAAGATAATAACACGGCAAACAAGTATATGAAAACACTCTCAACATCCTATGTGGTTAAGGAATTATAAATTTAAGTGAGATACATTTCTATTACAATAGTCCAAATAGAAAACTGTGACACCACCAAATACAGGTGAGAAGGTGTAGTTACAGAAACAACTCATTAATTGCTGGTGAGAATGCAAAATAGTATAGTCAGTCACTTTGGAAGACAGTTCAGCAGCTTCTTACAAAACTAAACTTTCTCTTACCATAAGATCCATCAATCATACTCTGGTATATCTCCAAATCAGTTGAAAATTTGGGTCACACAAAAACTTGCACATTTATAGCATTGGTGACATTATTTGTAATTGCCACACATGGAAGCAATTAAGATGTCCTTTAGTAAGTGGATCAATAAGCCATGTTACATGCAGACAATGGAAGATTATTCAGCATTAAAAAAGAAAAAAAAAAGCTATTAATGTTGGAAAGTGAGGAGGAGGAACATGTATTACTTAATATACTGCTAAATGAAGGAAGCTAATCTGAAACTCTGTATACTGTATGAAGTCAACTACATGATATCCTTGAAACAGTAAAGCTATAAAGACAGTAAAAAAATTAGCAGTTGTCAGG
Organism: Scalopus aquaticus; assembly: GCA_004024925.1. NCBI lineage: Eukaryota > Metazoa > Chordata > Mammalia > Eulipotyphla > Talpidae > Scalopus > Scalopus aquaticus. The sequence continues at coordinate 189,114 of PVIJ01000677.1, read as the reverse complement.
TGTTAAGGAAGAGAGAAGGATGAATAGGCAGAGCATAGGGGCATTTTACAGCAGTGCATGTACTCTCAATGACACTACATATATGAAGATAGATCATACATTTATCAAAATCCACAGGCTGAATAACCCCAAGAGTGAATGTTAGTGTAAAGCATGGACGACCCTGGGTGATGATGAACGGTCAAGGTAGGATCACTGATTGCAACAAATGCAATGCTCTGGTGGGGGATGCAAATAATGTTTGTGGAGGGAGTGGGAGAGAGGAGACTTTGTACTTTCCCCTCCATTTTAGTATGGACCTAAAATTCTATCAAAAATAAAGTCGTCTAATTTAAAAAAAAAAAACAAGCACCTCATAAATTGCACTTTTAGAAACAATTTCAAACAGTATTCATTTGCAAAACAAACTTAATTGAAACAGGAAAATAAAGGTGCTTGCTCCAAAAGAATTAAGTGCTATGAGAGCAGAAAGTTGCCTAACAAATGAATCTTCAGTGCCTGGCACAGTGTCTGCCCATTGCTATGAGTATTTGTTCAATGAACAATTGTCTGGATTCATTTATTAATATATCAAACAAGGGAGAATGACATAAAATGGAATTTTAAAGATTTGTACATCTGATCTAAAGAAAATTCTCTATCTTCAATTGTTAGAATATATAGTTTATAGAAAACAGGGAAAAAACAGCATCAATTTATGTATGTATACACACACACACACACACACACACACGCTATTGTGAAAAACAAATATAAAATTAAATAGACATAGTTAAACTAATTTAATCAGGACCACCCACTCCCCCTAAAAAGGAATCAGGTTAAAATGCCAAGACTAATAGCATGCCATTTTTGATATTTTCAGTATTTTTACAATACCCATAATATCATCTAAAATATAACATCGGAAAATCAATTTGTATTAGACTAAATTGCAAAACCTAGATTTCGGACATCAGAAGTATGGCCTAATTTGTAAAATCCCTTTCAATATAAAATACCTATCAATATAAAACCACCTATCATGGTACATAAGAACAGGCACCTCAAATGTATGGCTCACTTCCAACCATGAGAGAAATCACCAGAGCCAAAAGTGAAGTTAGGCTCTTACGCTGGAACAGAACACAGATATCCTGAATCACCTGCTCAAATAAGGGTCTTGATTCTACTAAGTTCTCAAAGAGAGCAATTAAGCTGTGGACCCACACAAGCAATGGAACTGAAACCTGCACCTAAAGCAAGGCATCTTAAGGAACTGGTTACACCTTAAAGAAACACAGAGCAACAGGAAAATAATGCATTAGTAAAGGGATTAGATTGAAAAGGAAGTGGGGGGCAGACAGACAAATACAAGCACAATGCTAAGCTTTCTTTTTTTTTTTTATGCTGAAAATAAATTTTTTAATGTTTTTTTTTTTTAATATATATTTTTATTGTTATTTATGTCTTTTACATTTTGCATTCCCCTAGGATAGCCCCAATGCTAAGCTTTCAAAGAGAAACACTATCCAGATGGGCATCTGAAACTTATATAATGCAATGTTACGTCAATAAAAAATTGAATTAAAAAAATTCCAGAGCAAGAAACAGGGAAAAACTGAAAGCAACAGCAACAAAACAATGCCCCAAAGTTCTTTTCAGACACTGGTGGAGTCAACAAAAGGCACTGGGGCAGGTGTGCCACGGTGCTGCCTGAGACAGTCCTGCTTCAAGTGCCTTCAATTTTAGTCATTTTCCTCGAGATCACCTAGTTTAGTTTTTTTTTTTTTTTCCCAAGCTGGGGTACAGGCCAGAGGCGGGGGGCGGCGAGAGGGTTCACCAGAGACAGAGAGGGGAGCAGAACAGGCAGATCAGAAACACACTGCTGAGGGGAGCAGCGGGCAAGGCAGGAGAGGTCTGCCGAGCCATGTGGGACTCTCCCTGGCTGGGTGTCGAACCCGCATCGCGCGCTGCCGACAGCTCCACAGTACAGCGCTCAACCACTGAGCCACCAGGGAGGCCCGAGATCACCTAGCTTAGGAACCAGCTCAGTGCCTAACAGACTTGGGTAGGCACTCATTTGGCAAAACTTTTTGTGCAGAATCAAAATCCGTTAGCTGTCACCAGAGCACAGATGGCTACTGTAGATCTCTGAGCACTCACTTGACTGAATTCTATGGACAACTTAAAAATACGGACATGGCCACCCAATTTTTACATCAGAGACAAACTAAACTATATCCCCCTAGCAAGTACCATTTTTCTAAATTCCTTTTCATCCATAATTCATCTCCTGCTCACTAAATTAATTCTTCATTTCTCACAGCAATTACTGCCATCATCCTAGACCAAAACCCTCATTGAGAACAAGTACCTCCTTCCATCTTCTTTTAGTCTTAACCTTTCAGTCACTGTGCATATCATAACAAATTAATATTCCTATAATAGTTGTCGCTAAATAAATTATTTAAAAATGTACTTGTGACAAAAAAAATAAAGTGTTCATTCATGACAATTTCAATTATCTTACAAAAAGTTTGTTTTGCTTCCTTGATTTGGATTGCTAGGATTTCAACTTTTGTTCTTTTCCTCTTAATTTCCCATGAAATATGTTTCATTCAAATCAAAAAGTAAATTTGACAGTAAGAATCAATCTGCACTTCATAGAATTAACTTAATCAGAATGAAAATTTAATTTGTTATATGCCAGGCAAAAATTCTCTAAACTCTTCTCCCAATATAATCTGGTCCAACTCCCAAACTAACTGAAACTAATTTATTTTTAAGATTCCCCATAGCTGAAATCATTTAGCAAAGTAAATACAAAAGTGCAACAAACAGACACATCTAATGTATTTGGAAATTTATTTTTTAAGGAGAAAAATAACTATAGAAATCAGAATTGACACTTTCATTTTTTAATCACTTGTAACACTTAACCTCACAGGAGAAAATGTACATTTTCTCTCAGTTACAGAGTAACAAAACTACAACAATAACTTGTAAGTTATTGTTAAATAACCTATATTAATGCCGTACAATGCCGTGCCCTTAAATACATCTAGAAGATAACAGCTAAAGATTATTTGTAAATACAATTTGTAAATACAAAATACAATTAGAAGGTATTAGTGGTAGTACTGGAAAGCATAACATTCATGATTCAAGCCAATCTTCATAATCATTAATAAAGTAAATCTGTATGTAATCAATTTGACTACCACCTCTCTAAAATATTTTGCAATAGAATGCAAAAGCACCACATACCATGTGATATTCTCCTTTGATCAATATTGTTCAATTCTTTGCTTCTAGTCCTTTTCTTGATCAGCGCTTGGATATTTTATTCTATTTCTTATTTAGAAATGTGCTCTTTCTTTAATATTTTATTTCTATTTTGTTGCTGCAGTTTCACATTATTCTTTGGGACTATTCTGTCTCATCCCTAAACTTTCACTATCCATTCTGTATCGCTAGGAGGTTTTCAACTGTAGGTAAGAAAAAAGAAAAAAAAAAAACAACAAGACTTGACTAGCTTAAATGTATTATCTCACATTACAAGAAGTTAAGGAGATTAGCATGGATTCCAGACACTTTCCAATCTAATGATGGCAGAAAGATCCAGATTTTCCCCAACTCTTGCCTGTGCCATTAGCTTTTCCATCATAGTTACAATGTGGCAGCAGTATTTTCATGCCTCAGCACTCACAGCAAGAAAAGAGATCTGTGTCTTTTTTTTTTCCTCATAAGAAAACTTTGCAGAAGAGCCTAGGTGATTCTGCTTATGCTGTATGGGATGGAGTTACTAAGCATGTTTTTTCTAAAGCAGTATTTTATAAGGAAAATAGTTACTTCGTTGGCCTTCAATTAACAATCTAGGAGTAGGATGTATTTTGAGGGGTCCGCCTCATTGAAAACAACAGGAACTTCTGTAGCAGTTCAGAATTCTTATACAGAATAAACAATTTTGACTTAGGACAACTTTTCAATTGTTGACTAAACAAATGAAACTCATCACCACAAATAATTCCGAAGCAATTGTGGTCAGAAAGGCAGCAACAAATATCTTTATGCCCTGTGACTAGTCCAAAATATGTGAAAAATACTATATGTCTTTTCTCATAATTATCACAATAGCATAAATAAATAAAATGCCAAACCCATGCCATTCTTAAAATAGCTGTTTCTTTTTTTATTTTTTAAGATTTATTTATACAAGCTGGGGTACAGGCCAGAGGCATGGGGCGGCGAGAGGGTTCACCAGAGACAGAGTGGGGAGCAGAACAGGCAGATCAGAAATACACTGCTGAGGGGAGCAGCGGGCGAGGCAGGAGAGGTGTGCCGCACCATGCGGGATTCTCCCAGGCTGGGCGTCGAACTCTCATCGCTGCTGCCAACAGCTCCACAGTGCAGCGCTCAACCGCTGCGCCACCAGGGAGGCCCCAAATAACTGTTTCTATCTGCTAGATATAGTTATCAGCATTTCTATATAAACAAGCATGATGTCACATGATCCCAGAGTCACATGATCCCATGTGACTTTCACTAGTAAGTCACATGGAAACACTTGACCTGAACCTACAGTGAAAGATTTGCATGTATTTTATTGGGTTGTGGAAAAAGTCATAATGCATTTTGCTTGAAAAACAGAGAAAAAGTAAGTCATGACTTTTCTGACAACCCAAAAATATTCAGATTTCCCAACATCAAATGCATTGATATTGGATGGACAGTCTATGTTAATTTCCTTTTTATATAAATGAAAGTAGCACATAAATGGGTATTCCCATGGATGGAATTTATTAAAAATAATATCAACACTGTAAAAGCATTATGTATAACTATTCAAGAGTAAAAAGAAATTTTCTTGCTATAACATATGAAAGAAGAGAGGTTAATAAGAAAGAGTATTTCTCAAGAAGTAATATTAGCCAACTATGTTTATTCTTCCCCTGTACATTGAATGGAATAGCTTAGTAAATGCAAGAAAGTAAAATTGTAGCTCCATTCTGAAGAACTTGCACTGGAACTAAAAAGACAAATTCCTTATCATTAAATAATATCTAATTCAGAAGCATAAGTATTTGTAATGCTATGGACATTTTAAACATGAAATGAAGACCTGCTTTTTTAAATGCTTACCAAGCATATTCATTTGGAATCTTTTGTCTTCTAGTCTTGTCCTCTACTTACCATTCATTCAGAGTTGTGTGTGTGTGTTAGTGTGTGTGTGTGTGTTTGTTTTTTAATTTTCCAAGTCAGCATCTCACAATATAGAGTTGAAAGGACCCTCAAGAGTAAAGTTTTATAGATGGAAAAGCCAAAGTTGAAGGAGACTGAGTGACTTTCTTCATGTCAACAGAAACAGTCACAAACAGAGTTGGAGGTAGAACAGATCTGATTCTGGAGCCATAGTTCAATTCACAATTCTGTTTGGACATACCACCATGTCAAAAGCAATATACTAAGTTTGAGGGCTGCTTATAGAAATATCACACATTTGCATGCATATTTAATGAGCTAACAATGCAGATATGAAAGATCTACAGGGCCTTCCTGGTGGTGCAGCGGTTAAGTGCTGCGCCGTGAAACTGTCGGCAGTGGCGACGCAAGTTCAATGCCCAGCCGGGGAGATTCCCACATGGTGAGGCAGACTTCTCCTGCCTCACCCACTGCTCCCCTCAGCAGTGTATTTCCCTCAATCTGGCTGTTCTGCTCCCCACTCTGTCTCTGGTGCACCCTCTCGCCACACCATGCCTTTGGCCTGTATGCCAGCTTGTCTGCAAAAATAAATAAATCTTTAAAAAAAAAGAAAGATATACAAACAGATAAGAAAACATTTTTAAATAAGTAACAGAGCCAGTTCAAGTACCTACATGAGGATTAATTTGCCATATGGGTTTAAAAGTCCTTAGGTACTATGACGGAGAGAAAGAAATGGTTATCTGTGGAACTGAGAACTAAATACACAGGAAGATCTCCAGAGACGCAGATCAGCAAGGCCAATACATTGGTAAAAGGTAGGTCTGAGCTGATATATCAGCAAAGGGCAAGGGCACACTCAAAGGCTTAGAGTGAGAGCACTAAGTTTCTGGACCTCCTAGGTCAGAGTTGCCTAGAGTACTTACTGGCCTCAACGTGCGGTTGTAATTTTGTAGAGCTCTGATGAGATTTAGAAGTCTGAATTATAAACAAGCAGCTCTCTTTAATTTACATCAAATTTAAAAGCACCAAAATGCCAGCTCTAAGACAATACAGACACTGTTGAGCTTGTCAAGTGTTACATTCCCTACATCCCCCTCCGTTTATACTGTACTGGCAGATAATATAGCCTCAGTAAATATTTTTGAACAAAGGTGGGCACAGAAGACAGATGACTATAGAGGATGATTAACTTAATTTTTGTTGCCTTTACTCATAAGAGGATCCACAACACTTTAGTTTTCATGCTCTAGAAATAAGTACCAATATGGAAAATATTTTAGGCCTTTTTGTAAGCTTAGTCCTTTTCACATGTACACTGGAATTATACAGAGGAGGTTCTATGTGATTATACTGGAAGCAGGATCATAAGGATTGAATCCCATCTTCAATGAGTCAAGGAACAGAACACCACCACAGACGTACAGTCACTTTTACCCTAGACTGGAAAGAATATTACAAGTCTAAAATTGCAAATGATAAAAGCAAATATAATGAAAGTATGGCTAAAATCAAGCTGGTGTTATAAACACAAATAAGTCATTTGTTCATATTTGTGCTTAAAACTCACTTATATTTTAATGAGAATTTCTGACATTTATGATAATTTACCCAAATTTTAGAAAATATGGTTTGAGATTCCTTTTTATTGTACAGAATAGCCCAACTTTAGAGTTGCCCTTCGACATTTCAGCTATCAACTGCTCTTAAACAGTAAATGTGTAGCTTCACCTCTCATTTTTCTCTGAATACTAACTTGGGAAGAGCTGATCTAATTCTTTTCTTTGGAAAATAAATTTGAATATAATTAATAGTCATTTCCAATGACTCTTCAGGATTTAAAGCTTGTCTAGTATTACCTTCTCTGTGAACTCTTCCTGTGTCTTCCCAGTCAGAATTAATATTTTCAGCCTCAGTCACCATAGCATTGTACTTGAATTAATTGCTGTGTTCTGCCTTGTATTCTTATCAGTTATACACTGTGGAGATTTTCTCCAATTGCATCTTTAATTATCACATAAATCTCTGCTTTTCAAATATGCTCACAACTTCCATTCTTCAGGGATTTTCATATAAATTATAGGCTATCTCCTTCTTACAATAAACTCTGGAAATCCCAAATAGAATTTATTTTTTTCACTCTATTGTTCATTCTTCAACAGTCCAACAAGCATAGCTGTGACTCACATACAAAAAGAAATGAGACCAATTCCCTGAATTCAGTGAGTTTCTGTCTATGCACATAAACAGGTCCATAAACATTTCACTGAAAATATGATACAGTTAAGCACTTATTTAGCCCCTGTATGTTTATGTTTTCAATCCCATCATCAGTATTATCAAATGTCACCATCACCATCACTAACACCATCACAAATTATTGAGTACTTACCAAGTCTCAGGCACTTTTCTATAGGTTAATTCCATTTATCTCACACAACATTAAAAGTAAGTACTAGCATGATTCCTGAGCTCAAGAATCTTCCACAAGTAAAGAGCTGCTATACAACGAAGTCTTTAATAATTATTAAACTATAATTTATTAGTGTTATCAATTTTACTATACTGTAATACTTATTCATAAGACGCTACACAATCAGAAGCTGTATTACAGAAATGATATAGAAATATAGAATATAAACTATAGATGATTAATGTATTGATAATTAGAGTAATCAACTATTTAAGAAAGCACAGGTTATGATTAAATTCCATTTTAATATGAATTTATTAAAAAATGACAACACGTTACCATGTTCATCTATCTGCAGTTTGGGCAGAGCTCGGTGGGGACAGTTCATCACTGGTCCAGCAGACGTTAGCAGGAGCAGCTCTGCTGAGGACTGGAGGATTCACTCTCAAAGTGGTTCATTCACAGGCAGGCAAGTTGGTTGCTGGCTGCCAGCTGTGAGCCCACCTGGGGCCAAGGACAGGGGTCTTGGTTCCTGTACTTATGGGCTTCTTAGCCTGCTTTTGGGCTTCTGCTCCTGGTGTCTGGGATCCTAGCATGAGCATTTTGAGAACCAACCACAAAGCAAGGTATTTTTTATGACTTAATATTGGAAGTTACTTATGCTTTATCCACTGGTCGAAGCAGTGGCAAAAGTCTCCCCTGGGCTTTTTATGGGAAGGGGACACAAGTTCTTGATGATGGTGGTGGTGGCAGAGTTCAAGAAGATCACATGGGAGGTCCCAAATTAGCTTTAGGGGTTTAACTCCTACCCTCCATGTCACTGAAAACTCCTGGTGACAGGCTTGCATGGCTCAACACTGTTTACTTTGCCAAACATACAGTAAGATCCAATTTATGTTTACTGAGTTCTGAGTAACTCAGGCGGTCCTGCATAACTCCAACCTCTGCCAAAAAATGTTTATCTTTTAAACTTAATTTAGAATGCCATCTTTACTGAAAGGCCAACCCTGATCATCCTACTAGAAATGCTTGCTAGGTCTGAACAACAGAAGTTCTTTACCTGTTCTCTTCTTAAAATTATGAGATCTCCTAAATCCAAAAGTCAAATCTTATCTGTATCATGAGTGCACCAGCGGTAACATAACAAGTTGGAGAGAGTCACGCATTCTTTCTAGACATTCCACAAAGTGGCCTTCCACGTTACAAAGGCTCAAAGGCCAGGCCTGTGTGAAATTTAATACAAAAAGTTCTTAGGAGCCTGCTACCTTCCCAGGCACTGAAGAGATGATTAAGATAGAAATTCTTGAATGCAAGTATGTTTATATTTATTCTATGTATGAGAGAATGTTAGATAAATTAAAATAGGTATAAAATACTATGGAGGAGGTAGAGATCAAAGTAATGAAAGGTATAAGTGCACAATAGCTTTAAATGCCTAGAAGCTGAAACTTCTATTAGAGTTTTGGTAGCTATCAAGGCATAAAAGATATATTTTATCATGAAACCCTTAAAATTTACTTAGGCACATTCCATGCCTGGCCGGGGAGAGTCCCACATGGCGCAGCAGATCTCTCCTGCCTCGCCCGCTGCTCCCCTCAGCAGTGTGTTTCCATCGATCTGCCTGTGCTGCTCCCCCACTCTGTCTCTGGTGAACCCTCTCACCACCCCACACCTCTGGCCTGTACCCCAGCTTATATGCATAAATAAATAAATCTTTAAAAAAAATTACTTAGGCACAAAAATAAATCAGACTTTGCCTGACACCTGCCTTTTAGTTATTGATATTCAACTTGTGATATTAAGGTTACATCCATTATAGCATTGATCAATAATTTATTAATCAATCAAAGATAAAGTTTTCTTATAAACTCTCTGAAGTCTGTAAGGGTTCCCTGTTTTGCTTATTAATAAAGCAGAGTTTTAGTGATTTGTGGGTCCAACTGTCATTTCAAAAATTTAGATTCATACAAAGAGAGACGTAAGACTCAGACAGTAGAAAATTAATTTTATTTAAATATGCTTATTTTTCATGGAATCAACCATTTTATTGCTATCTATTTTTAAACTTATTCAGCAAACTTTAATAATAAATACAGTGACTACAAAAGACAATAGTGGATGAAATCAATTATCATTTAATATGCTAGGTATTTAAAAAAATCTCTAAATCACACCTTTACAACCTGAATTCTTATTGTTTATAGTAAAAACTTGTTACCTGCAAGGCTCTTAGTTCTACCAGACAAATGCCTTACATATAAATAATAAAAGGTTGAATGAAGCAAATACATAACTTTCCTGGTCAACAATGCGCAATGCCTGTGGTTGACTATCATTTTCCATAACTGGGATGTCAGTGTTGCTTTTCCAGTCCTGCTGGTTCAGAACAGTCAGTAAATTATTAAGACGTGTTCACATCATCAGTTACATGGCTGCTCACTGGAGCATCCCAGCTGTTTCCTGGCTGTGCTGACAGGCCTGGGTCATATCCTAAGACACTGTACAACGTTGCCACCAGTGGTGGGGTCCCTGCTCCAACACCACAGTTCATCCATTCTAACTGGCTCCTGTGTCTACTGTTCCAGTTGTTTTGAATAATTTAGGTATCACCCACACCCAGTTTTCCCTCTGGATCCTCTGGGAGCATTGTCAATGGCCTCACTCCTTGCTAGGCAATCACTATCACTGAGCTCAAGTCATATACTATCATTGATTTCTTTCCTGTCACCTCAGGGACAAGAACAAAAACACAAAAAGTGAGTCTCTATAAATCCCCCAGAGCGCCATTATTCTTTAAAGACAGTAACTTTCAGACAGTAACTTCCTGAGAACAATTTCATGATCTTCTACCCCATCCAAGTGAAGTATTGAGGGATTAGTTTATGAGCAACCCAGAAAGTAAGAACTTGCAAGAAGCACAAATGGACACATAAAGTCCATCCTCAGCGTGACGGAGGGTTACTGGTACTCCGTCTCTGGCGTCACACTGTCCATTTATATCTGCCATTATTGCTATTCCATAGAAAACTGCTTCACTTGCAGGTGGTAGGAGTAGACCACAGTATTGTTCTCAGACTTCCTTTCTTTATCTGAAAATTACTGTCTTTAAAAAACAATGGAGGTCTGGGGGATTTCTAGAGACTCACTGTTTGTGTTTTATTGATTTTTCCAAAGTCAGTTAATCTTGAATGATTTTAATCAGTCTTCATAAATCCCTAGAGAACATTGAATAAAATGAAAATAAGTTGCATAGTTGGGATGCTGAACCCCTATCACAAAGTATAAAATGTGTGCCAATGGTGATCCTCCTCAGTCTTCTAAAAGGGTTACCACTACTTCAAATTTTGTGGGAATCATTTTCTTGAAATTTATACTCCTACAACATGATTCTGGTTACTGTTTTCAACAGTCCATACTTGGAAACTTCAATGCAGCTGTAGTTTCTGGGTCTACTGGGTATTTTAGCATACACCCAACCCAGAATACTCCTCACTAAACACATGAGGTCTAGTTTACTATCTTGTCTACATATATATATAAAAGGATTGGCTGGGAAAAGATGAATTTTCAAAAGCAATGGTAAGACAGAATGGATTTAATGGCAGTTTCTCTTCAGCAGAGAATATCTGTGATTCATCAAAATAGGGAACTGACAGCAGAAGTTTAAAAAAATCAAGTTAAAAAACTTGAGACCATAATTATGGTATACTCATAAGATAATGTGCAAGGTAGGTATTATGTATGCTTGACAAATAAAGAAACTGAGGCCTAGAAAGTTAAACTCATAAAACTAGGGAAGGTCTATAATATGAATAGAGGTAATTGGTTCAGTCACTCCAAGGTTCAGAATTCCACCACGTAAAATATTATTTGTCCATGGAAGGTTGGTTACTGGCAGCCTACCGTAAGCTAACACCATTTGGTCATTTTCATGTCACTTGAAGAGTTTCTGTTTTTAAAGATTTATTTATTTATGCATACAAGAGCTGGTGTGTAGGCCAGAAGTGTGGGGGTGGTGAGAGGATTCACCAGAGACAGAGTGGAGAGCAGAACAGGCAGACTGACTGAAATACACTGCTGAGAGGAAGAGCAGGCAAGACAGGAGAGGTCTGCTGCGCCATGTGAGAAGCTCCCTGGCTGTGTATCAAACTCATGCTGCAGTGGCTGCTGAAGCTTCATAGTGCTGAGACTTAACCCCTTGCGCCACCAGGGAGGCCCCTCATTTGGAGATTTATTTATAGATCCAGGAAAAAGTGAAATGCAGAGAAGCATCAGGCAATAAGGGATGCTAGAGATGTTCTAGAGAATGCATGAAAAGTGAATGTCATTAGGTTCCAACAAAGCACAGACTCAAGCTGTGTCAGTTAACAGAGAATTCTACTGGAGAATCCTTGGCCCCCCTGACCTCTCCCTGATAGCATACATACATTCTACCTGTTTGCCCTCATAATCCTGGTACTCCGCAGGTTGACAAAACAGGAAGAAATGGATAAGAAACAAATGCTGTAAAAAAGTATGCTTGCCTTTGGTGAGAAGCAGGGACATCTAAGACTGGTGTGCAGGAATGAACAAGAACTACAATAGCAGCAATTATTAATAATCATAGCTAATATCTATAGAGTGCTTATATGTGCTGTGAACCTTACAAGATTTGTTTGTTCATTCTTTAATATTTTACAACAGCAGTTATAAATATTTTAGACCCAAGGAATCTGAAGCTGAGTCTAACTAGTCTGTGTATGCAACGCCCCACCTCCCACCCCACTACAATCACAGAGCATAGATCCCATCTCAGAAGAGTATGGACCTGTAAGCAGAACTATTTTTAAGAGGATGGACTGAGAGTAGTTCACAGAAGAGTCAGCTGAATGTGCATGTAGGAGTGAGCGGAAGGAGGGCTGCCAGCCAAAAAAGGTTAATTAATAGGAGGAGAGAAAGGACTAGAAGTCCACCTGCCTGCCAGTTTCTTGAGCTTCTCTCTTGGTCATGGCTTTTGCCCCAGAGTTAATGGTTTAATGAAGGAGAAAGCCAAATATATGCATGGATTCCAATGAATTTAATTCTAAGGAAACTGATGCCATCCTTTTGTGAGTATACAGTTGAGAGACAAATTTAGTAACAAAACACAAAGTAATTTCCATACTTGTACCTAATTGCAGGCAGACACAGTGAGGATTTTTGTTTTCCATTAGAATAAAATCCATGCTATGAAGAAATGACCACTCCAGTCTAGAAAGACATGGAAATGGAACACGGAAATCCCTCAGAGGGTTTTCATCCAAGATGCTGTAAAAAGAAGACAGAAAGAGAACAAGGACACAGGTAATATTTTCATCTATTTTGAAGGAATGGTTTCCCTCGGGAGAAGGAGCTGGAGTAAAAATTCAAACTACACAAAGGTATTTGGTGACTTGCTTGGGTATCATACATGTGAATACCCACACATATATTCAATAGCGTTAGATTCAACCAGACTGATCTACTGCTTTTATCATTAATATATGATTTGTATTTAAGAATCCTATTGGATACCACTAAACAGCAGTACCTGGATTAGTCACTTTCAACAGTATAAATATGCCCAGGGTTTAAATTATGATTCTTCCTTAGACACAGTTACAGGGTTAAACCATAAGGCAAGTCAGGGATTTTCATTTTCTGCTCAGTAGGAACCAACTAACTAAATACAAAACTTCCATTTTTATTAACCTTACTGCTTTTGAAATCCCTACTGTGTGTTTGGCAGTCTACCCAAAGAATATTTTACAGCTATATTTTTTAAACAAAGTTTCAAGAGACTTAACCTATAAATAAACTTCCATCTTATAAATAAATATGTGATAAGAGCAACTTCCCACAGAGATTAATTTAGCTGAGATATTTTTAGTACAGGATGGATAGGATTTTTTTTTTTAACTCATTTGATAGGTTGTGAATAAAGGCAACAACCTGTGAAACCAAGCCTCGCCTGTTGCCTCTAATTCAGCAACAAAAAGTTTCCATATAGTAAGTGGGGACTTCCCAGATGGACCCTGTATTTCTTACTGAGAAACTTGATTGGTCTGCTTGCATGAAATCCACATGAAAGGTACAACTAGTCCATCAGCAATATATACCTGCATCAACTGAATATTCCTAATATTTCATCACTTTAAAATAACCACAATAACAACGAATATTTGGTACTGAATAAATTTTTCCTTGCAAAATCTGTGATTTTGTTTCAGTTCAGCTACTGTCTCAATCTGTGCAACGTTCTTTACCTATCAACCCAGAGGCTTATGATGATGAGTTCTTAGAATTTTTATAGTTCCTAAAGAGTATATAAGTGGAGTTTTAAGGAGACTCAATAAACATCACCTGTCTTCTCAGATGAATTTTGCACAAAGGAGCAGTAAGATCAAAGAGTCGGCAATCGAGGCCTTCTCCATCTGGTCGAAGGGGGCTTGGAGAACGGGCAGAATGAGGTTCACTTCATGGATCTCATGGTTGGCATCCCTGGTGGGGCAGGCCCCCTGTCCGAGCACAGAACCACTACTCCCCAAGGTCAGTCTGGCCCAGAACAGCAGAGACCCCACTGTTTGCAGAAAGGCAGTGAAAAGAAAGCACTGCTAAGCTGTGTGTCTGTCAGCTTCTTCCACTCACATTCCTGCTAACTCACTTTTCCCACAGCGGGGAGGAAAGAGTGAGGGACACCAGGGCGGCCAGGTGTGTTAGAGAAAATTACCTTCCAGGAAATCAGTTACAGAGAAGCAACATTTTCCCTTAACAAATTCAACTGTGATTCTTGCCATACCCAGATATGAAGCAGGTGATCCTGTAAATATATAAATGTTTAGATTGCATTCATTACAGTAATATGAGTGATATACAATATGAGAGATTGGAAAGGGACTAATCAAGGTTTGCTCTTATTCAAAAAGGCTTCAACAATTTTATCCTGTCTCTCTCTAGCTTCCAAATGTCTAAGAGAAGCTTGGTAATCTTTATTTGCAACCAGATTTTGATTACAGAAATAGAATAGAAAAAATAGGAATAAATTTAAATAAAGCTCACATTTTCTCCTAAGCTAAAGATATTATCACTATTGATGCTACTAGTTTTTTACCAATTCTTCTGAATTAAAGAAAAATGTGCTGTTGTTGTTATTAGCATAAAATGTATAGCTAATTTTTGTGTTTATTGTCAAGCCCAAGTTCTCTCTGCCCCTCCCTCCCTTCCTGTCTCTTTCCTTCCTTTCCCCTAATATTGTTTTAATGTACTTAACGTAATTCAGCAGCATAGGATCACAGTTCTTCAGGTGTATGTCACTAGCTAGTCCCACCAACAAGGCACTCATAGTCTACTATAGCCCAATGGGCCCCCTCCACACTCCTTCTCCATCACTCCTGTCCTTTCTCCATCACTCCTTCTGGTAGCCCTAGTCCTGTCCTTTCTCCATCACTCCTTCTGGTAGCCCTAGTTTTATTGACAGATGACCAAGGTTTGTTACTGGTTTGGCTTTGACTCACCCTTTGTTTTGTTTCTCTAATTTCCACATAGAAGTGAAACTATGTACTATTTTATTCTCATCACGCACAAAATAACTTATGTAAGAGAAATTGCAACTTAAACAATCAACATCTTGCTTATTCCCCGTTTGTTTGAAAGACTGTCCTACATCAAAATCTGCAAAACCATCTAATTCTTTTTCACAACTCCTTAGTAGTCCCCAATAGGGATTTACTTACTAAAATGCAACTGATCTGGATTCCTATGAATGATCATTTAGTTGTGGTCATTATAATTTAAACGGTACCTTTTGTGCTTTTACACATACCTAATCAGGAAATGTTCCTAGGAGGTATCAAAGAGTATGTGCATTTCACATTTTGAAAGTTCACCAAATTGCCTACTGATGGGCTTGTCACAATTTACACTTTTACCAAAAGGGTACAAAGAGTACCCCGCTCACCAATACCCTTATTGTACTGAGAATTATCAAACTTTTAAATGCTTCCCAATCTGGTAAGTTAAAAACGATCTCATTTCAATGTGCATTTCTTTAATTCATAATGAGGTTGAGTGTCTTTTTTTCCCATATGGTTACTGTCTATTTATTCATTTTTCTTCAACTGCTCTTCCTTAACTTTGGATTGAGTAATTTGTATTGATCTCTGGATTTTAAGAGTATTTTCTCTCGTACTTCCCTTTCATGGGCAAGTTAATATTTAAAAAGAATTTTCTGTCATGCATTTTTCCATGATTTGATTTTATATATTTAGCAGTACAGATATTTTTTAAAAAAGAAAATTTCCTATCTAGATTAATATTTATATTCTGATAAATTTGATATTATCTTAAGTAGTTTTTTAGTCTCTGTGAGCATTCTTAAAACAGTCGCTGTTTTGACCGAGAACGCACTATAGTTACAGTTAATTTATGGAGAATTGGCATTTTCATAATATCAAATCTTCCTATCTAAAAATATGCTGTTTGACTCCATGTATTCAATCATTCTTAACCCCTTGCACCACCAGAGAGGCCCTTAATCATTCTTTTATGCTAACAGTGGAGGTTTGAAGTTGTTAATGTTGATCCTACACATTTCTGATTGAATTTCTTCCTAGATATGGTATCCTTTTTGTTAATATTATACATGGAAGCTCTTCTTCCAGAATCCCAGTGTTTGTGTGTATGAAAATTTAAGTTCTGAAAAATATTTTTAATATATTTTTATATCTTTTACATCATTGTGCATTCCCCATAAAATACCCACCACCAATTCACCCATGAACCATCATCATAGTCTCTGTGCTCCTCTCCCATTTTGATCCCTTTTCCTCCCCCTCCCTTGCAGAACGTACAATATTTTTTAAAAGTTGACCCCTGACTAAATTTTTTTTCTTTTTTAAATTTTTTTTTCCTGCGATTTTCAAATTTACTATGGTCGATACTATTGTTTTCGAATAAAGGCTAACAAGATTTTGATTTGGGTATTAAACGTTCTTTACCCAAACCATCATGCAGAAAGTTCATAGAACATAGCTTTATCTTTCTTTCATACTTTAATGTCTTAAACAAGGCCCTTTTTCTTACACCCATTCTGAGTTTACTGACACTACAAAATATATCATATGGTTGGCTTCAAGATTTTCAATTACTGATTTTCATATTTGAAAGAAAGAGTAGCATAAATACAACAAGAACTTGGTGTACCCTGCATTGTTTTTATCTGGTTTCCTCAATACATCCTATCTAAAAGTTGGGAATTATAAATAAAGATCAAAACCCAGAAATTTCAGTAACATAGAGAAAAATGGTTCTTCATATTTTCACTCAATAATATTGAAAAGCGCACAAAATGGAATAGAAAAGAACACAAGGGACCATGGAGATGGATCACGGATGAATTGGTGGTGGGCTACCCAAGGGGAATACAAAATGTAAGAGACATAAATAACAATAAAAATATATATTTTTAAAAAATAATATTGAATACAGGCAATATAAAGAAGAACAACATTTGACCATGTCACCCAGAATCTGTCATCTTGTCAAGCATGTAACCACTTTATTGCAGTAGATAGTAGGGAAGTCCCACAGATCAGAAAAAGAGTTCTTTTCTGCTGGTGGTGAAGAGAAAGCATCAGAGAGTGGAAAATACAGGAATGAGTTAGGGGGTGGTATTATAAGATAAGGCTGCAATCAGTAAACTACAGTAAAGAGTCACCTGTGTTGCAAATAGTTTTACTATTACACACGGTTTCCTTTACATAGTATCTTTATTTTACTTATTTTTGTTTCTTTTTAATTGAGGTAATATTTGGATACCCTCATCAGATATTACCACCCTAGTGCAATCACCAAGAAATCATCCCTAGCCCACTACCATAGTCCACTATGCTTCCTTCCCTCTTTGTTCTTAGGTTCTTATCCCTCCACCTCCCTCCCCACCCAACCTCCACCTTTCCCCCACCTTGGAGCATCCATTCTATTGTCAGCTTTCAAGGCTTAGTTTTAAAGTTTGTTCTTATCTAACTCTATATACTCCACATTTTAGTAATACCATCGATATTTATCACAACCACAGAGGTTCAACAGATACCATATAGGTGACAAAGTCTAAAATACTCACTCTCTGGTCCATTGCAAGAAAAGTTTGCCAACCCTTGTTCTAAGTCATTTCATGATCAAATTCCCATAGAGAGGAAACAAGGTGTTTTCCATTGTTTCAGAGGAAGGGGCAGGGGGCAGGTTGGGGTAAATGGGATTGAGTTTTGGGAGGACCAAGTTGGGAGCAAAGATTTATGACTGTCCTGTCTGCAGTGGTACAGTGACAGATGAAGACAATGAAGGACAGCTCACAGCCAGCCTTGAGCAAAGCCTTGAATGCCCAGAGAACACATTTAAAATGCATTTGGCAGCAGGAGGGATTTATAGAGACTGTTAGAAGGTGGGGCACGATCAGTATAGAAACTGGGAAAGATAAACCTGATGTCCGTGTAGGAGTATGTGCAAAAAGTTGCAGCTGAATGAGAACCAGTGTGGCAAGTCAAGGAATGTGACTTACTTAGCTTTGGGTCCCAGGCACATCACCCAATGTCTGACAAACAGAGAATGCTAAATTTCTCTCCTGGGATGAAGAAAAATAGAAAAGTTATCACACTAGTTTAGGAGTAAGTTCATGATGGTAAGCCTAGGTAAATGCTCAGTTGGAGATGGTCAGGAAAAGATAATTTTGAGATTATGAAGAAAAAATAGAGACCTTGCCTAACAATATTGAGGAATTTGAAAATAACACCAAGGAGTGCTGGGGAGTTTCATTAACTAAAATATCAGGTGGAGAAGCAAATTGTATAGCTTTGAGAGGAAGCTGTCACTTTAGCATGAGTGAAATCAAGTTCTGGACTCAGTGACAACAGCTGCTGATGCAGGGCTAGAGAGAGTTTGAGGCCAAGAATCTGAGTAGGGAAACCTCACAGGTGACACGTACTTTGGGAGGCAAACGTTTATGGTCAGGAAGTCTTAAATAAAACTCTGATACCTGATTTTCTCTTGAAATAATCAGATTAGCCCAGACTGTGTCTGTTCAGGCATGCAGTAGCAATGGGAGCCATGCAGGAGCTCGCCCCTGGGCGGGCATGAGGCCCAGGGCAACAGAGCCCTGCCATGCCCTGATGCTTCCCAGCACTGAGGCCAAGGGTCATGTGAAATTTATAACTGTATTACACACTGTCTTTTTCCTTCATGGAGAAATGTTTTTCCATTCCTTATCTCTTACCAAAAGAGAAGGAAAAAGACAGGCCAAGAGCACTGCATGTTTCGAGAAAAGAAATGTGTGGCAGCATATAGTCTGAAAGGGAAAAGACTAGCCTTACTAATTTATTTTTAAAGATTTATATATTTATGTATCTATGTATTTGTGTGTATATGTATGTGTTTATTGTATAGACGTACTGGGGTTATTGTATAGAAGTACTAGGGTGTAGCCAGAGGTACAGGGGGTGAGAGGATTTACCAGAGACATAGTGGGGAGCAGAACAGGCAGACTGACTAAAATACACTGCTGAGGGGAGCAGTGGGCAAGACAGGAGAGGTCTGCTGCCCCATGTAGGTTAGCTTGGGGATCGAACTCAGGCCATCGCGGTGATAGCTCTGAGACTTAATTCCTAGGCCACCAGGGAGGCCCAAGCCTTACTAACATAATAGGAAGCTTCTGGCCTACTAAGTGACTCCTGTAGATGAGTTATTGCATTCTAATCCTATTAATGCAAGACACCATAAAGAAATGGGCCAAAGCTGGGTTCTTGGGCATTCAAACATAACTAAATGAAAGTCTATAAATTAAAACTTTCATTGCTTAAAACTTTCATTGCAACAGTCATCAATTCAAAGTGCTCTATTTCAGGACATTAAGAAAATATTTAGGGTCTGCTGATCAACCCAAAGTTCATAATGAATAGGTAAATATTTAGCAAAATTCAACTTGACTTCAAGATTGTCAAGATAGAGGCATGTTCTACCTTTCCCTGCCCAGCAAAACTGGAGGAGTGACAAAAATATATACAGGTAAAACAAATTTATAAAGATGTGTGAATTGGAGTTTACATATAATATTTTCAATTTATGAGGACTTATTTTACAGAGGCTTTGCCATAAGAGTCTTTTTAGATGATACCTCTGCTTTCTCAGAACACAGTAACCCAAGGATGCAAGCTTCACAGTGTGAATTTCACAGCGTGTCACTTCTTCAGTCAATGCACATGCCAGACCCCACACAAATCCCGCCCGTGCCCTATTCCCCATATCTGTCTTCCATTTGCGTTACTGTGTTTTATATGGTAGAATCTTATCCTAGAGACACCTTAAAATAAAGATCTTTTGTAGAGCATGAAGGGATGTTTCAAAGCTGAAAATGCTACACAACTTATCTTATTAATAACATTAGGTTTTTAAATGAAGTCCACCGCAATTAAATTATTGGTTTCCTTTCTGCACAAAATAAACATCCAAGTGAAAGGTAACTAAATTCTTAACTGTGTTAACATTAGGTGGCAGCCTAATTGTGGCAAATCCATGTTTGCTGTGAGTGCAAATTATCATGTTAGCAATTTAAGGGCAGACAGAAAATAAGGGCACTGGAATACCCACAGCCCAGATAAATAGCCAAAGAGGAAAGGGGCGTGATTTGCATCTACTTTATTAATACCACCTTCTGTTTACACAGATTCTGTCTCTGAGGTGCTCAAATAATTTTTCAGACAGTATCCAATTAATCTCTAGCTATGTAGGTGGCAGCATTTCAGATTAAATTATTTTACAGTCACTCCCTCATTAAAAAAAGAAAAAAGAATGTCAAGCATGTGACAAAGCATCTTGTCAAAAAAAGGATTTCAGAGTTGAAGCAGCTTTGTAAAAGAAGTGCAAACGACTCCAGTTTGCTTCTGCAAACTCAAGTTTGTGGCCCTCAGTCTTCTGAGGGATGACCACATGGACAACATGGGTTATGTCTTATCAGGAGCTTAACTGTAGAGAGACGCTTTTAGGAAAGTGCACAGGAGATGAAGAACCAAAACTGGGAGCAAAGTTAGTTTATTTTGCAGAAGCCAAGAAGCTAGGAAAGAGCAGTTTAGAATTACAGAGAGAGCTCACGAAAATGAGTGCTCCTTACCAGTTTCTGGAGAAGAGCATTTTTCTACTGAGGCAACATTCAGAAGCCTTTTCTTAGTACATTTGAAATAATTTCCTTTATGATGAAGCCTCGAAAAATCAGAATGTAAAAAATGTAGCGCTGACATGGAATACTTGCAAGACACGTAATACCAACTCACTGTGAATTTGTCTTTTTACACACTTTAACGAGTCTGTTAATTACTGCTGTGTTAACCCAAATGTCCTCAAAATATTCCCTTAGCCTCTGCCAGATTTATTTTCAGAGGACAGTAGACCAAAACAAAAGAGTAATCCTGAAAGATCCATTTGATTCAAACAGTGCCTTTTACAAACCTGATTACAAAACAGTCCCAAGTATAATGTAGTGTCTTCCAGGGGTGGGATGCAATGCTTTAGAATCAAACAATACAGGGAAAAAAAAGATGTGAAAGTAGTTCTGAGGAATTTACTTTCATGAAAACACTAAAGAAATGCCTCTCTGTATTTTTATATCCCATTATTCGTTCACTCACTTGACAAATATTTACTGAGAGGCTACTAAACTTCAGCTACTAAGCTAGGTACTGGCTATAAAAGATGACCTAGTAGATATGATACAGAACTAAGCAAAATATATAGCTCCTCAGAGAAGGCAAACAAGCAGCAATGGCACCTCAGTGTAATAAAATAATCGTACAGTTTAGGCTTATGCAGGAGCAACCCAGGTATGGGAGGTCAGAGAAGGTTCCCAGAGGAAATGATCACTAAATTGAGATATGGAAGGTGCGCAGGTGTTAATCAGGTGAATGGAGGGTGGGGGACTGAATGGGGATGACAAGGGCATTCTAGGGAAAAGGTTATCTTGTTTTGCAAATAAAAGAAACTGTAGCTCAAGTAGAGTGAGTGCATTTCCAGGGTTATACCTGTTACTTTGTGAAATAGAAACGGAAACACTGGGTTTTTTGTTCGTGTGTTTGGGGGTGTTTTTCTCCCTGAAAGAACCATAGTGTTTCCATCAGAGTTGCATGTGCAAACAAGAGGAATGAAACATTCAACAGCAGAGTGAGAGAATACTTGTGCCTTGAGCAAGCAGGAAGGCTTAGGAAAGGTCGCAGGTATCACCCAGCTATTGCTGCCATGTCCAGGCAGGGGGAGAAGTCCAGGAAAAGAAAGGAGGAAAGCAAGTGGAATAAGAAAATGGGGAGGAGTGGGGGGGGGCAGAAGGTGAGGAGAAAAATGAAAAAAAAAAAAAGAATCATAATGGCAAAGAGAAATGCCTTCAAAATTTGCTTCAAAGATAAAACTTCTTAGCCAATTAGTATTCCTAAGGCACTGTTATATCTGAGGTACACCTTGTCAAAACCCATCATTGACACCCCCAGTTCACACCATATTATGGTACCAACCTACCTTCCCTAGCTCATTATTTCCCCTAAAAAACTCCATGTCACTAACACATCTTGACACTTTTCTATTTCTCCATTTGGGTTGGTATCATTCTTGCCTACAGAGATTTTTATCTCATGTCTCAACTCCCAAAATACTTTAAGTTTTTGCTCAAATTTATTTTCTACATTATATTATTTTGACTATTCTTATTTATTTCTGATTTGTCTCTTGAATCAATAAATCAGTGAAATTTTACTCTGGCATTACCAATATCCTTCTTCTCATTGAAAGTTCAACAGTTTCTAATGCTGGGTAGCAAGGCATTACGCTGGATAAATAAAAAACAAATAAATGAACAAATAATGGCCTCCACCCTGAATAAACTCATACTGTGAGTCCTCCACCAAGTTGGTACAGTGAAATGAGCCAAGGCCTTATTTAGTTAAAAACTAAGTTTCTTTTTTTTTTTAAAGATTTATTTTTTATTTATACATACAAGTTGGGGTACAGGCCAGAGGCGTGGGGCGGCGAGAGGGTTCACCAGAGACAGAGTGGGGAGCAGAACAGGCAGATCAGAAATACACTGCTGAGGGGAGCAGCAGGCAAGGCAGGAGAGGTCTGCCGCACCATATGGGATTCTCCCCGGCCGGGCGTCGAACTCGCGTCGCCGCTGCCAACAGCTCCACAACGCAGCGCTTAACTGCTGGGCCACCGGGGAGGCCCTAAGTTTCTTAAGATTAGGAAAATAAGTCCTTAGTAAAAATTTTTACACAATAAAAAGTCTCTCTTTCAATCCTAACCCTCAAGTTTTATAGTACTAGTCACTAGATTCAAAACCTATGAACAGTTTTATGTATTGCTCAGAGCTAGTCTTTTTATGTGCAAATATATATATACATATATATATATATATATATATATATATATATATATATATGAGGGTGTGTTCGTGTATAAAAGCATAAAAATGCAGGCATGCACAGACAGGCACATGGAAATCAACTATTTTCACTATATTCCACAAGACTTTACCCACTTTACATTTTCTGACGTAATTGTTCCAGGTCGGCACACATAGATCTAACGCATTCTATTTAGTAGCTGTATAATATTCCATTGAATAGAGGCAACAATTATTAATCAGTTTCCTTCTGAAAGAATTGAGTTAATGTTTAACTTTGTGTACAGCTTTCCACCTGTAGGGAGATCTTTCTCCTCTTATTAACCATACTGACAGCTCTTGTTTCATTGGGTAATTCACTTTCCTTCCTCCTTCTGGTATACTGCACGTCAGGATCTCCCTTTCTGCCCTTCCTGACCTTACAGTGTCTGTAATGCATGAACTAAAGGACTGCAGGCTTCAGGGGATGTCTCTCAGCATCTCTGCTCCTCAAACAGTCCCTACTTGCACTTGGTAAGTCTGGGGTGTTTCCCAGAGGGTTTCTGGGTTCTTCTCCCCCACTGCTTTGTGTTTGATGAATGCCAAAGTTCTAGGGTGGGTTTCTCCTCAACTTTCAAGGATTTCCCTAAGCTTTCCATCTGGGTCTTCAAGCTTTGTACTCGCAAGGGCACTGTGTAATCACTAAAGGCCCACAGGATGTAGCTGATGGAGTGACACAGACTTATTCTGTAGCCACAGTTCCTATGGATTCCAAACTACCACATGCACTGTGGAAAAGTTTATTAAAGTTTAGCTGAATTCTTCTTAATCCCTCAATGGCAGAGTCCACTTCCTCTGGTTGCTTCTACATCTAGAGAGCAGTTGGGAGTCTCTTTTCACCACTGTCTGGATTTTCAGTTCACTCAGTTGGATGAATTTGGGTGGGTTTAATATACTAATTTTGTAGCATATCTAGATTGTTCTCATTGTTAGGGCAGTAGCAACAGCTCTTAAGACTACCTGCATCTTAGTTCTGGGGCAATTCACTAGACATCTATCTAAAAGCTCTCTCTATATTAGCTATCTCAGTTTTTGGAACTTTATGGGATCATCTCTACCCTTGTCTCAATTTTAGAGTTCGAAAGTGAGTCCCAGAGAGAGTAAATAACTTGCTCAATTTATAGAGTAGTAAGTGATTAAGTTAGAATTTTAACCTAAAGAACACTAACCTAATCTGTTCTCCTTGGATTTTGTGGGTTTTGTTTTATTTTTATATTTTTTTAAAATATAAACTACATTTATCTTTCTTTCTTATTAAGTGTCATTGTTTACATCTTGTTAATTTTGACAGTATAAGATTTCACCCCTCAAGTGTGGTCACCATAGTTCTCCTACCATCAAAGTATGCATAGTTCTCCATCATAGTCCATCATTCTCCTTGTTTTAACTAAAGTCATACTAAGTCATACAAAGTTATCCAGAATCAGGTGGGCTTCTATGAATATGCAGTAGTACTTTACCCCATTTATACCTATTGTTCCCAAAGTCCAGATTACCCTTTCCTGGGCTATCTTCGAATGAAAAGCCTACTAATCTTCCATTAATATTCCAATACCTCAGTCAGTCATCCTGTCCTCTGAGTAGTCTTTTATATCCTCCACTCCCTTGAATATTATCCTACTTTCCCCTGTTTCCAAACTTTTTGATTGCTTGGTAGTGTATTCACTATACTTTACAGCTTAACAATGATGCTGATTGTCTTAAATTTACAGGTACTTCTTCTAAAAGAATATCTGAAAATTTAAGAAGAAATTATTGAGCATATTATTTGATAATGCAATCAATATACTTTTAAAGGTAAGTTTATCCTGAATAACTAAAACTTACACCCTTTCACCAATCTCTCCCATTTTTTCCTCCCCAGCTTTTGTTAACCACTACTCTCTGTTCCTATGAGTTTGACTATGTTAGATTCCACATATAAACATGACATTTGCTAAGAGAGGTAAGTGCTCTTAGCACGGAAAAAAAAAAAAAAAAGGAAGGAAGGAGGAAGAAAACAGTAAAAATATGAGGTAATTATATGTTAAGTAGTTTGACCACGGTGATCATTTTACAGTGTTTACATGGTTTATCACTGAATCATCATTAATATAACTATTAATACTTGAAATTCATTTTTACTCAGATAACTCTTATTTTCCTTATGCCACATTCTAACTAATATATGTCCTTCACCATAAAACATGGGTTGTTTGTTCTAATTTAATTACTTCTAAACCAGACTACACACAATTTTGCCAACTTAATTTTACTTAGCAATTCAGTCATCCTGTTTTCAATGTATTACCAAGTTATTCAGATGTCTAATTTCTTTTGTTTGATAACTATGGTCTAACATTATAAAATTATGTCAGATTATGACATTCAAAAAGTTAATACTACCTATCTGGATTACCCAAGGTAATTTTAGATAATTTTTGAAAATGGAGCTTCTCTTATTTGCAATAATTAGGTTCTTTGCATGCAGTAACTCATCCTCTGAAACCAAACTGTCATTAATTACTTTAATTTTCAAAACTCTATTTTTCAAAATTTCCTATGTAAAATCTCATGTTTATGTTATATATGTAGCAGCCGTTTTTTTCACTTTTATCTTTTTTGCTGTTTTATTATACATGTCACTCATATACCTTAGACTGCACCTCTATTTACAACAGAGTTATGGAGGAAGAAACAATACTAGGGCAACAGGTATGTGGTGCAGAACTAATGGACTAATTTCCAGGAGGTTTTTACCAATTCAAAGTCACAATGAAGTTCATGAGAGGTATGCATCCCAGCTATCTATTTTTTTAAAACAGATTATTTCTCATTTCTTAAGTAAAAATGATACCTCAGTGCTTATTTTAAAATATAAGATTGGCTATCTTTATATAAATGATTTCATTTTTATTTTATTTTTCAGTATGACATAGGTAATAACATTATGTAAATAACATAAAAAATTCTTTACCTAACATATAGCTTCTTCAAATCTTAGTATCTGAATATTTCAGTTTTTAAAAATAAAATAGTAAGGCTTCCACTGAAGCCCTCTCTGATACCTTTCCCTTTTTTTTCATTTAGACATAATTCATATATAACCTAACATTAGTTTTAGGTGTATAACGTAATAATTAGATATTTGTATCTATTGTGAAATAATTACCACATAAAGTCTTGTTAACATTATCACCATTCATAAGTTACAAAATTATTACTTTATTGCAATGAAAATTTTTAAAATGTACTTTCAGCAACTTTCAAATATAAAATAGAGTATTATTAATTACCATAATGGACAATGCATCCCATGAACCTATTTATTTCTAGTTGTATCACTCCTGGTAACCACTATTTTCTGCTACTGTGAGTTTGACTGTTTTAGATTCCACATATAAACTTGAAATTTGCTAAGAGAGTTAAGTGTTCTCACCAAGAAAAAACACAGGAGGGCATGAAGGAAGGGGGAAGGGAGGGAGAGAAAGAAGAAAGGAGAGAAGAAAAGAGGGAGGGAGGAAAGAAGGGAATTAATAATGGAAGTCCGTACTTTTTTTTGAAATGTTTAATTGTTTTTTAATAGAGGTAATATTTGGATACCCTCATCAAGTATTACCATCTCAGTGCACCCACCACCAAATCACGCATATTTTACCACCATATCCATTGTGTTTCCTTCCCTCTTTGTTCTTATCCCTCGTCCATCACCACTCCACCCCCTCCTTGGTGCTTAACTCTGTAGTTAATGATCAAGCGTGTCTTTATCTGGCTCTCAGTTCTGATACTTTATATTCACATATTAGTGACACCATTCCATAGTTATCTTTCTTCTTCTGACTTATTTCACTTAGCATTATTCCTTCCTGCTCGTCAACGTTACCACAAATGGAAGTTTGTACTTTTTATATTTGGCAACAACTAATTTATTCTTTATATCCCTGAGCTCAGGTGAGGCAGAGTTGTTTTTTTTTTGTTGTTGTTGCTGTTGCTTTTTACATCCCAAATATAAGTGAGATCATAGAGTACTATAATACTCTGACTTATTTCATTTAACATAATGCCCTCAAGATCCATATATAATGTCACAAATGGCAAGATTTCCTTCTTTTTCATGGCTCAATAATATCCTGTTGCATACACATATCATATTTTCTTTTTTGAGTAGAAGAACTGGGGTGTAGGCCAGAGGTGCAGGGGACGGGAGTGAGAGGATTCACCAGAGACAGAGTGGGGAGCAGAACAGGCAGATCGACTGAAATACACTCCTGAGGGGAACCACAGGGAGACAGGAGAGGTCTGCTGCACCACATGGGTTAGCTCCCTGGCCAGGGATTGAACTCAGGCTGACATGGTGATAGTGCTGAGACTAATACCTAGGCCACCAGGGAAGTCCCTATATCCTATTTTCTTTACCCCTCCATGCACCAATGGTCACTTAAGTTGCTTTAATTTATTGGCTAGTATAAAAAAATGCTGCAATGAACATGGGAACACATATATCTTTTTGTGTTGGTATAAATAAATTGAATAAATACACAGAAGTGGACTTGCTCAATGCAGTATTTTTTTCATTTTTTTTTTTGAGGAAGCGCCATACTGTTTGCCACAGCAATAAGATTCCTACCAACAATACACAAGGTTACCTTTCTCCACATTCTCACTAGCACTTGTTATTTCTTGCCTTTTTGATAACAGCAGTTCTAATATGTTTCAGGTGATGTCTCATTCTGACTCTCGATTTGCATTTTGCTGGTTGATTAGTGATGTGGAACCCCTTTACTTAGACCTGTTCACCATTATATGCCTTCTCTGGAAGAAAATGGCTATTCCAATACTCAGACCATTTTTTAAAGATTTATTTTTTATTTATACATACAAGCTGGGGTACAGGCCAGAGGTGTGGGGCGGCGAGAGAGTTCACCAGAGACGGAGCAGGGAGCAGAACAGGAAGATCAGAAACACACTGCTGAGGGGAGCAGCGGGCGAGGCAGGAGAGGTCTGCCGCACCATGCGGGATTCTCCCCGGCCAGGCGTCGAACTCGTGTGGCCGCTGCCAACAGCTCCACAGTGCAGCACTTAACCTCTGCGCCACCGGGGAGGCCCCAGACCATTTTTTAATCAGTTTGTGCTGCGATTTTTTAAATATATTTTGAATATTCAGCCCTTATCAAATACATCATTTTCAAATGTTTTGGCTATTCAGGGCTTTTTGTGATTCCATACAATTTCAGGATTGTTCATTTCTCTGAAAAGTTCCATTGGCATTTGATATCGATTGTATTAAATAGGTATATTCTGATAACATTTCTTTTTCTATCATTCTCCTCAATGTAACCAAAACTCAAATTGATAATGATAAATTGGTATTTATAATTTCCAGGTATTTTTTAAAAGATTTTGCAAGGACATAATACATAAATAATATATAATATTTACATGTTTTAACAGTGCAAAACTTATAATGTATGTATGCCTCTGAAGATTTTTACTTGCTTTATATATTGCCTAAGTTTATCTTTTACCCACATTTCTTTTTTTTTTTTAAAGATTTATTTTTTATTTATACATACAAGCTGGGGTACAGGCCAGAGGCATGGGGCGGCGAGAGGGTTCACCAGAGACGGAGCAGGTAGCAGAACAGGCAGATCAGAAATACACTGCTTAGGGGAGCAGCGGGCAAGGCAGGAGAGGTCTGCCGTGCCATGTGGGATTCTCCCCGGCCGGGTGTCGAACTCGCATCGCCGCTGCCGACAGCTCCACAGCGCAGCGCTTAACCGCTGCGCCACCGTGGGGGCCCTTTACCCACATTTCTACTGAGGTATGCTTTTATCGCTGTATGTAAGAGTCTTCTTAATATTCTTATTCAATCCATGGTTGGTTATGTATACTATAGAAAATTTTCCCCAAACTATGACTTACTTATCACTGTCTTATGAAAGTTCTTGACTGGAATATACTTAATTTAGTTCAGTTAAAAATTTTTGTATTTTTCTTTTATGATATGCCTTTTTCATTTGATTTAATAATATCATCATATCCTGTAGTTTATAAAAATACACTATATTATTTTCATACTTAAAATTGGTATCTAACGGACCTAGGTTCATATTTAAATTGGTAAGAGCATAACCTCACTTTATTTTCTGTGTTGGGTGTAGTCAGTCGTACCAACACCATTATATTTTTAAAGAGCAATTGTCACACATCAAAATTTTTTGTATTGAGACAATTTCTGATCTTTGTTATTTTATTAGTTTGTTGTTTATAAGTCTGTACTAGTGCCATTACATTTTAATTATTATGGTTTTCTAATAAATATCTATAAAAGCAAACTGTTACTTGCTGGGGTTTTTCTGTAGCAATTTTTTTCTGGCCTTGGCACTTCATTTGTCCATACTTGAAGAGAACTGTCCTTTTTTATACTGCATTTTACCATCAATGAATATGATACATCAGTCTATTAATTATATTGGGGTTTTAGCAATGAAACGTCTATGGAGGTTTCCTCAGGAGGAAGGCTACATGAAGGAGGAGAAAATCACACAATGTACAATATTGGGTCACCACAAGCCAAAGCCTTAAGAAAAATAAAATCATTATCTATCTCAGTTAAGGTGAGTAATATGAAAATGTTCCAGCACTCATGCCTAAGGACAAGGAAGAGACAACCAGGATAGTTACAAGAGAGGCTGGTTCATGAATGGAATGATTAGAAGAACAGTAGAGGTATAAAGTAATTATCTTCCTCTGTATGTAAGAATCAAAAAAAAAATCCCCATTACTTTTGATCTATCTGTCAAAGATCCATCTATTGGACAGAGCATAATAAAAATAAAATGAGTGGGAAGAAACAAAGTAGGTAGCTTGACAATAAGAAGCTCTTAGTTAATACTTGGCTATTCTCCCTTTACTGGGGTCCCTCCTTAGAAGCAACAAAATAAAAATAAAACCACTGGAAGAACAGGGCTCCAGTATAAAAGCAAAGGGACAAAACAAAACAAAAATCAACTCAAAAATACAGAGAACAGACTCATAGTTAGCAGGGTCGGGAGAGAAATGGTAAAGGGGGTTAATAGTGTGGTGATGGATGAAACGAGGCTTTCGGAGTGATTGATTTGTAGCATATGTCTGTATAGACACTGAAACTGTAATGCTGTACACCAAAAACTTACAAAATATTATAAACCAATACTACCTGAATAAAATGTTATTAAAGTTAAACAAAAACCTATATGTAACTTTTAATAACTGACTATAGGCAATTACAAAAGTTTTACCTGGCAGTTGTCAGGGGTAAAGTATCCTCTCCACACCACCCCAAACCCTCTCCAACTCCTGCAGCTCAGGTTCTTACACACCTTTGTATAACTAGTCCATTTTCATTCTCCCTCTCTCCCTCCCCCCAAGGTCCTTTTGTTCAGAATTCCCTCCATGGTGAAACATTTGTGCTAATCCACCTGATTCTCAACTGATACACTGTTCCTCATGGGGAAATGGTACTTTCTCCAGTCGTAGGCCATTGCCTATACCATCTTGGTCACTGATTAAAGGCTTAACTCTTTCCATTTGGGCTTGTTGCTTTAATCATCTATCCCAGCTACTCCCCCACTTATCAGCTAAACACTCCCTCACAACTCAGCTGAGCTACTGTCATGACTCTTTGACAGGGAAAAAATGCCCAGCAACAATAAAATAATAAATGAAAATTTAGGGGCATAAATGTTTAAGTTCTTTTGAAATTCTCCAAAGTGCAATGAATGAATCACTGTGTTATCTCATAGTCACAGAATTAATGCTCATTCTTTAGGACATTTAAAACATTAGAGAAATATATAGCCTTTAAATATAATGCAGGGAAATATTATTGTTTATATAAAGGATATATTTGATACTAGACTGAGAATTCAGTCTTTAAGCTTGTTTCCGCTAGGAATTTTCACTAGGAATTTTTCAGGAAGTTACTTCGATAAAAAATAAAAGCCTTCTCATAATTCTTGAACTTAATACACATGTTCTCTTAGCTAAGTCATTTACAAAGCAGAGCTTAAAGCAAATATTCAAATTCTGACCGCTATTTCTTCTTAATTGTGAGGTGCAATTCCATGGTGGTGGTGGCAGCAGTGAGGATAGGAGGAAAAGTGACAACACAAACAATGTCAAGTGATGTTATTCTACTCAGGCCTCCACAAAGAGCTGGGAAGAAGCACTGTAGGTAGACTGACAAGCATGACAGGCATTAAGGCTTTGCAAAATTGCAAGAAAACACAACAGCATAGTCCAAAGGAAAGAAGAGAAAAGGGGAAGTTTCCTGGCTGACTGCTCTGGTCTTCAGCTGGTCAGAATTCATGCTTCTAGGGTACTTAAGCATCCATTCTCGGAGGCTGCTTCCCTGGGCCCTTTGATGGCCACTGTGGAATGCAGTGTCAAACCCCACAGTCTAGCATCTCCTCTAAACGCATGATGAAGGATTCATTAGTTTGCCTGGCTTCTATAATAAATGGCTACAAACTGTAACTTAAAACAATGGAAATATATTCTCTCATATCTCTGAAGACCAAAAGTTGGAAATTAAGGTGTTGGCGATGTTGGCTCCTTCTGGAAGCTGTGAGATAGACTCTGTTCCACATTTGTCCTGCAGACTGGAGAGGCTGCTGTCAACTTTTGGCATTCCTTGGCATGTAACTAGATCCCACCATTCTCTTCTTTCCGTGTTCACATTTCCTTCTACTTTCTTCTTTGTGTATATGTATTTAAAACCATCATCTTCTTTCCTTTATAAGGATGGCAACTACTGGATGAAGGGAGATGATCTCGTCTCAAACTCCTTCATTAATTACCTGGTCGAAGACTTTATTTCCAAATAAAGTCACAATCACATTTCCAAATAAGGTCACAATCACAGGTAGCAGGGTTAGGACCTGGACATACCAGGACCATCATTCAATTCACTAGAGTGAACAGCACAGACAGGGCTCAGGTGGAGTGAGGGGATTATGCCACACAGCTCTGGGTTTTCCCTCAGACTCCAGTCTGTTCAAGGACTGGGGATATGCGAGAAACAGGTAGTGCTGTAGGGAAGAATATGATCAGCTGTTACAGTCTTTGGGGTGTCTGCGAAGATGGTGTAGTATTTATGAAAACCTATTGATAGTTCCATTAAGGTCTTTCTTAGCTCTGAATATACACCTTTGCTTTGGACTATTAGAAAAAGAATTTTTTTTAAAATCTGGCTTGCTTCTCAAATATTGGAAACAGTATTTCTCTTGAGAGTGTGATTGTCCAGTGGGTTTGGGAGAAGGAATTTTTAGTTTCAGCAGTTAGTTTAATTAGTCATCAATAGGAATATCAGGAAGTGCCAAGGTTTGTATCTAGGACATACACCAAATTAAGTGAATGTCCAAGTTGAAGGTTTTCATGTGATGGGAATTGTGAAAATAATGCTCTTCAATCATACATTTATTAAGAACTTTCAGTGTGCCAGGAGCGTGGGACACCAAAATGATTTAGACACAGACCTTAAAGGGCTTATATTCTAACAGACTAAGAGACCCATGTAAAATAAATGAATATGAAAAACTACATGTGTGAGATACAGGAGGAAGGAGATCATGTCTGATGTATTCTAGGTAGAAACACTCAAGAAAGTGCAAAGTAGGGGGGGAAAAAAAGTGCAAAGTATTTTAGCATATATTTGAGTCTCCACAATAATCTTTTGAAATAAG
The DNA here is from genome assembly GCA_004024925.1 of Scalopus aquaticus. NCBI lineage: Eukaryota > Metazoa > Chordata > Mammalia > Eulipotyphla > Talpidae > Scalopus > Scalopus aquaticus. The sequence continues at coordinate 156,350 of PVIJ01000677.1, read as the reverse complement.
AGCGTTTTAAGGGGAGGAAACGCTGAAACCCAGGTTGAATAAATTATCCAGATATCCCTGCCAGATATATGTAAATTACAGACTTTTAGCTCCTAGTCTAATGTAACTTCTCTTTACAGTTTCCCATCATAGGAACTAATGACCTCTGTCTTCTTTTATTAATTCTGACATTTATAATCTAAGTACAATTTTTACTCCTGTGGGAAGATATTAGCAAGTTGATATTACTTACTAATTATGACCTGCTAGTGATTTTACAGGATCTGCGCACTGCTGTCTCCTGTTTGTTTTGGTCTCTTGCTCTTATCTTTCCTGATCTTGCTTTGACAGTGTATTTAAATACACAACTGAGTGTTGCGGTTTGCAATTTATGTTTGAAATCTCCAAGAGCAGAGTTTACAAAGTGTCAGGGTCATGTTGAATTCTTTCCATTTTTTTTCTTTTCTATGTACATGAGAATATAGTCTTTTAAAACATATTAAATGGAAACACATTATGACGTTAAATTAAAATACATTATGACATTAAAATCAAAGTTAAAGCCATAGGAATGATAGCCAACATCCACTGCTTTAAAATTCAATATCAAAAGCTGGATTATAAAATGGTACTGCTCCAAATACTTGACAGACTACCTAAAGCAGAAAATTTAAAGATCTCACTACTATTTTGAGAAGCTAACAAAAATTCTTCCTAAAACAGCAAATTTCATTCATTTAGGATTGGCAACTATCACTCTCATTTTGCCAAAAATATAATGCAAGACATTAACTTCAACAAATTTAATTTTTCAAAGATGAAAAACCATACTTGAAAATTAGCACATACTGAGTCATTATGTAGAGAAAAAAATATATTTACCATTTATGTAGTGGTAGAAATATAGTCCACTGGTGAAAGCAGTTGAAGACTTCTTACTTTCCACTTTCAGAAGCTCAGAGAAAACTCAGTAATACCCTTATCACTTGATATATTTCCTTATATTTCCTTTTTCAATAAAGGTAAGAATGGCCACTTTTTTTAGAAGTGGCATTGTGAATCTAGTAAGTCAACATTTTTCAAGATGGTCCAATGGGAGATGTTGGACTCTGGGACAGGAGCAGTAAGTCAGAAGAGGGAGAAGCAGAGACTTCTTTATGCTTCACACAAGAATAGAAAAGCCTAATCCATTACTAAGCTAAATTTTGGAGCTTTTTAAAAAAAAATTATAAGGGCCATGTGCTTTTAGCATAATTCCATCTGTTTTATCACTCAGAACTTTTTAACACCCTCAGACTCTGAGGAGACAAATGATCACATTTTGTCATCATATCTTCTTGGAATAAAATTGGGAGGGGGTAGGGAAAATTGGTGGAGAAAGGGATGAGTTCTCTTTTAAGGCTGACACTCTGGGAAATAGAGAAAGTAAGTGATCTGACCCTCTAAGTAAGAGGGGAGTAGATCATTAGCCACAAATTAATTTAACCCACGATTTAAGCTACCTCATTAAAAGGGTTATGTGCTACTTCATGTTAACACTACAGTTGCTTACTTTTCAAAAAGCCAGTAAGCAAAGGTATAGAATATATCCAGTGCCACAGCAATCTACTCCACTTATTTCTTAAGGTTTTGTCTTCTGTTACTCAAAACCTAAAGGCATTCGAACTCGACTTCACACACCATTGGGACTTGGTTATCACAGAAAATTATAAAAAGAAAACGAAAGAAAAACTGGCAGTCATTTTGCAGGTATGTATTCTGTCCCAAGGGATGGAGTTCTTAAAGTAACAGCATCACTCTCTTAATTGCTAAGTGTACCGTTTTGAAGAAAAAATACAAAAATAACCAGAAGAAAACATCCAGTATGTTCAATCACCTACTTAAAGAGGCAACAACCAAATAATTCTTTAATATTTTTAAAATTCTAAAATATTTTTAAAATTTTTAATATTTTTAATAGTTTAAAACTGTATTATTTATTTTGGATTATAATACTTTTGAGAGTGACTGGAAAAGGCACAGGGATAGAAGTCCAATTTTCAAATGCTCCAAAAAGTGACCCAGATGAAGTTGATAGACACCTCTTCTTCAGTTCAATTTCCCCATTTGTTTTGTACCAATTAACATCAGCCTCTTTTAGAAATTATGGGGTATTTAGAGACCCATATATTTGAATAGAAATGTAATTTATAATATAAAACAATAAATACTGCATAACAATGAATGGGAAGTTAAAAATTATTCTTAAAAGTACATTCTGGCTCTCATATTTGGTTTGGAATCACACATTACAACTAAGCATGACCTGAATCTGAGTTACCTGTAGAGACAGGGTGGTGTAAAATGCAACCCCTCACCTTAGACCTCTTCTAGTTTGGCTACGGAAGTGAAGACAAGGACTAAGTCACATATGACAAACAAAAGTATGACCTCCACAAAGGAACGCTGTCAATACTGCCATCTGCATCCGGCTCCATCAGCTGCTTGGCTGAGTCCAAAACCACTTTGCCTGTGTCCAGAAACTCCAGTCTTGTCATTCAAGACTCTCAAGTCCCAGTTCATCCTCCTACATCAGTTTGAATTTCTCTCTACACAGACCTTATGCTGTATTTGGGACCAACAACCCATAAATGTCTCAGGTAATTTCCAGATTTTTGTTTTTCCTGAATGATGTCACATAATCCTGAAAAGTTCTTTATGATCTCCTTTTCCTCCATAGCCAAAAACATAGTTTTCACTAAGATACTGACAGGAACTGAGAGATGGGGCCATGTCTCCCACACATCTCTGGAGCACTTTGATGCTCTGGTTGTCACAGGCTTTGAATGTTGACATGTTCACTGTCTAGAGGTACACAAGGTATACATAGATGAATTTAAGTCCAGTACTACTTTCTTTTTTTAACATTTATTATTATTTTATTTATGCATACAAGAGGTGGGGTGTAGGCCAAAGGTGTGTGTGTGGGGGTAAGGGCTAAGAGGATTCACCAGAGAGAGTGGGGAGCAGAACAGGCGATCTACTGAAATACACTGCCAGGGGAGCAGTGGGCGAGACAGGAGAGGTCTGTGGTGCCATGTGGGTTAGCTCCCTGGCTGGGGATCGAACTCATGCCAGATTGATAGCACTGGAACTTTAACCCCAGTACCACCAGGGAGGCCCCGCAGCACTATTTTCATTTTTACAAACTCCTGGACCTGGAACCTTTCTAACAAAGTTGTATTATAGTTTTTATTGAAATAATTATGCATACACCTCAAATAGATGCATATTTATACATACATCATATATATATCCTATATATATATATATATATACACACACATACATACACACATCACATTACATATTACTAAATAAAAATGATGCACCAAAATTTTTTTAATCTGCAACAAAGATACATAACAATGCAAATTATGTTTACTTCCTACACCCAAAGAAATTATCTTTTAACACCATATTTTGGGGAACACTGTTTTAGGGAAAGTCTCAGATAACATATGTTAAGGGCCAGGAACCCCTTTCAGTCCTTCATTAATAAGAGGAAACAAGACCACTGCAGTGGTCAGACTTTTTCTATGGAGACTTGAGGCTTCAAGAGCAAGTGCTCCTGGGAATGAAGCAGAAGCTGCTCTTCTCTAAGGACCCCGGGTGGGAAACTGACATACTGTCCCTCCTGTTGATCAGAGCATTACAGAGCTTGCCCATACTCAAGGGGAGGGGACAAAGACATCACAACTCACTGGGAAGTATGTCAAATAATTTGTCGCCCTCTTTAAACCATTACACTCAGAAAAAACCCACAAAACTGAACATATGCTTATTTTACAGAAAAATATTATATGACTTTGGGGATGAGAATAGGGGGCATTTCAGACAAGAGAAGCAGTGTCCCCATTCTAACTGGACCTTAGAGTAAATTCATACGTATGGGAAATAAAGTCCACAGGAAGAGGAAACCAGACAGAAATAGAGCATGCGCCTGCTGATGAGCGGTGGGGAAAGAAGACACGCTGGTTTTTTTAAGATACTAAATATAAGAGCAGATAGGGATAGCTAATCTTCTGCCAGCAAATATTTAAGAAAGATGAGTATGGCAGTGAGCAATTAGAACTGGGAGAACCTGAATTCCAAAAGGAGGGTGCTCTGGACATCACATTGACTAGGAGAGCAGAGAAATGCAGTTCTCTTCTAGGAAGACAACAAAGGAAGAGGCAAGGAGGAGTAAGGAGCATCAGAAAGGAATATTGCCACAAAAACCTTGCATTTTATACCTTTTCAGTCCTCATTAAGAACATTTACAAAAAAATTAGGTTCTATGTGGAAAATAATTCTGATTTGAATTTTTGGTTTAAAATGACATCTCCTACAATTGCAATACTAATATAATTAGCTATTTATTTATTTAGTTACTTACTATCACTACTTATATATAAAATTTTGTACCTAGTATTTAATGTCATCATTTAACTAGTACAAGGAAGGTATTACTATTCTCTACCTTGTAATCTTTGTTGGTCAATAAACAAAGCAGTTTTACATATTCTAAAATAATGTAAAAATGCAGTCATGCATTTCAGCTGCATAAAGGAGACTGCTTTTTCTAGGAATCATGACTCACACATGTTCTCTATTCCTGTCATCGTACACTTGTCGATTGGTGATCAGAAAGTTAATTTTGTCAAACTGAGGTAGAAGAAATAAAACACCAAATGTCCAAAACTGATTTCATAAAATGTCTGAATAAACAGAATGAGTTTATTTCACACTCTGGAATTTTAAAACTCTGTGCTAATGTGTATCAAGTAAAAATCCACAGAAATAGTTGTTAACTAAATGATATAAATTCAAAACCTCACAAAATTATTTTTGACTTTAAACACACTGTATATACATGAAATTTATCTAAGACTTCATTTCACATATTGTAAAGTTATCTATATTAAAGCATTTGCATAGTTTAATATCAATCATCTATTTTGTTTTCTGAATCTACCAGAAAAGTGAACTTGTAGTCAAGTTATTTTTACACATACCCTGCAAGCAGCTGTAAAAGTGTGAATGTACAAAATGAAATGCTGACTTTTTTTAAATCCCTGGGATGTATTATATTACAAAAACAAAATTAAATAAGTCTGATCTGCCACAAGAACAGTAATAAAGTTTTTCTTTTGATAACTCTGGGCTTTCAGAATCATTTTTGAAACAAATCAACTTTGGATTACAAGATTAGTTCTTGCTAATATGACTAACCCAATATAACCCAAAGTACATTATTTATTTACCCAGTCAGTGACGTAACATTGGTAAATACTCCTCAGATAAAACTGCCTATGAAAAAATAAAATGAATGCATCCTCAGCTTTTAAATGTAATAAGTGCCCCTCAATCATCCCATTTTTCACACTAAGAAAATTCAGCACTTACACAGTTTATGTTTCAGAGAAAAGGGTCAAAAAATTCACAGTTATTTATTAGTTAAATACCTGTGGGAAATATAACCTAACTCATAACTAAATTCAGCATAACTTTAAAAAATTAATATTTCTACTCCTCTGTGAAAAGAAATAGTATTATCTGAGGCTGAAGGGGCCCAAGGACAGGTTTGACAGAGGGTGGTGCTTTTTCCTATCACTTCATTATTTTTCTTGAAACAAAATTATTTTTGAAAATGGGAATGAACTGAGAATGAAGAGAAGAAAAACTGGAAGGAAGCAAGAAGGTAAAGAAAATGAAGGCCATGTAGAGCCAACAAAGATATCTCCAGAGGCAGTAGGAAGAGGTGGGCTATGATAGGGTCCTGGCATTGGTGGGGAGAAAGGCAGGAAATGGACACCCCGGGGAAGGGGCTATGTACGCATGTGCTGGAAGGAACCTCAGTCCAAATCAACCAGAAACACTCCCTGAAGAGCTCAGCCTGTCAAGAGCATGACATTATTTATTTATTTATTTTTGTATAGATGGAGATAAGTACATTCTCTGTCTAAGGTTTGCATGTGTGGAATCCGCATTAAACAGAAGAAACACAGCTGTAAGGGAATTAGGAAGGAGTAAAGGAAGTCAACAATGTAATTTGTTGAAAAGAAAAAAGTCAATTTGCTTTTGCAAATTCTGTCATCTTTAAACTATTTCATCCTGAGACAGCTTAAGATTCAAATGTCATATTACCTATGGGTATAAAAAAAAAGTACATCTATTAGTTTCTATTTCTTCTCAGAGGTAGTCACTGGGACTTTCTAAATTGTAATGCTTACATTATACAGTGAAGGAAAAATAACCATTTTATTTTAAAGATAAACTTGATCAGAACCTATGGCCCATGTAAGTCTGTCTTTTTCAGTGGCAAATACCATCTAAACTTAAGGATTTGTCAGAGAATATAATCTAGCACTTTCTTCTTTTAGAGAAGAAATTAATTTAATTTTATCCTTGAATCAAGTCAAAACAATAAGGATCTGCATACGTGGGCCACATTATGGGATAGTTGGTAGAAATGCTTTGACTGGAATTTTCTTGGATATTTTATGCTACAGACCTCAATAAAGGAGACCTTAAATAACAGCCAGTGAATTTCCTTTTTGTCTTTATTATCAGTATCAAAGATGATACTCACACATCACACAATGTCTCCGTATGAAGAAACATGGAAGTTTCTTTCTGCAGCATAGGAAAAACTACACTTTCTTGAGTCTTTTTTAACACAAAAGAATAGTGCCTTTTACTTCATAATTTCTCTTTTGAGCCGATTATCTGGAGAATATAATCTTATTTATTTCCCTAACTTTTAAGTGCACATGAATTGATGTTAACTCATCACCAGTTCTGCTACTGTTTAAATCACTACTTCCTTTATCAAGTTTACTTAATTTTATTGTGCTATATTTCATGTATTTTTGGAAAACACTTTAATTTTTTTGTGGAGGGAGGAGGATGTTTCATAGTCCCAAACATTTTGTTGTTGTTGTTCCTCAGGAGTATAAGCTTAGTGTCAATCATAAAATTTTGATTTTGACTGCAAATATGCAAAATGTCACATTTAAAATCTGGCACTAGGCTTGGTTCTAGTTTGACACTTGAGAGAGCTAATGTCATTTATCCCATACTTAACATTATATTGATGAGCACAACTGGAACTTTCAAAACAAAGCTCACCCTCTCAAATGAATGCAACACAGATATACTAACCCAGATAGTACTGGACAAGACTATAAAATGCATAGGCAACAAAAGGATACCCAACAATTACGGACACAATCAGGGCCTCCCTGGTGGCGCAACGGGTAAAGTCTCATCACTATGAAGCTATCCGTGGCCACTGCAGCATGAGTTCAATCCTGACCAGGGAGCTTCCCACATAGCGCAGCAGACCTCTCCTGCCTCGCCCGCTTCTCCCCTCAGCAGTGTACTTCAGTAGATCCGCCTGTTCTGCTCCCCACTCTGTCTCTGGTGAATCCTCTCACCACCCCACACCTCTGGCCTACACCTCAGTTCTTGTATGCATAAATTAATTAATTAATTGATCAATTAAAAAATAAATAAATAAATCTTTAAAAAAACCAATTACAAACACAATCAAAATCCCTAAAGTCTTAAAGGTGCTTACTGCACTCTCTCTTTAAATTCTCACATTTAATCCTTTATATTATTCTTCTCATTATACAACTGAGAAAACTCAGGCTTCAAAAGTTGTCAGTAACTGCCTACAGTCATACAAAGAAAGCCACGTGTAGAGCCTAAGCTAGATGCCAGTGGCGTCCCTGGTTGTAACTGGGAAAGGAAGACATAAGAGCCAATGAGGCATGGAGCTGAGGGTTACTGGCAGCTCACTGTTTAATCTGTCACCCTCAGAAACGGGAAGGCGAAGCACTTGGAAGCAAAAGACAAAGAGACCATGCAGATCCCCAAATAGATATGACACAAGTTAGAGGCAGATAAACTTCCAAGTACTACTCAGACATAAAAGATGAACCTTTACTTTTTATATTGCTCAATAAGGTGGCCACAGTGTTCTCTGCTGAGAGTTCCTTTCAATAGAACAAGCTTTGGGAAAGGAAGCTGCACTTTCTGACCCACTGTGTGCAGTATTTACTGAAGGTCATTCTCCCTTGCACCAGGTCCAGCTTGCTATTGCCTACTCCAGCTCCTTACTGCCCACTCCAGCTATTAGCAGTGATTGCACCTGGGCAGGGTACTATACCCTGGGTATATACTCAGGTGTATCTCCTAATACTTTGGTTCAGGGACTTTGGTTCAGAGTCTGGCCAAGAATTTCTCCAAAGTGCACTGTAGTCTGATGCTCTTAATCCTGATCATTTCTTCCCCTGTCCCTTTAGAGGTGCCAGACCTACACTGTGGCTTGAAGACCCTCCCTGTCTAGTCCCACTTCCTTCATCTTGTATAGGTATCTCCTCCAATAAATCTTTCATACATATAAGACTATTTTAGTCCTTGCTTTCAGACTGACATAATCAGATCTACTCATGAGAACAGTTAGACTTTTACCAGTCTCAGAATCTTTGCAGTCTCCAACATTGCCTAGTAGAAGACATAAAAATATTTTGTCTAATAAACTGCATAATTTATATCTATATGCGCTGTTCTGTTTTCAATGACTAAACTTGTTTTTCCGTCTTGGAATTCACCTTTGTTCATTATGTGGAAATATAAGAAGGCAATATTTTGCGTCTAATATGACATAAAATGTTTGCCCAACAATTCTGTGCAAACTGTACAAAATTATTTCAAATGAGAATGACGATGTTATTATAGACATTGGCATATATTTAGATGAATCCACAATACTTCTGAAAGTATTTTATATTAGCTTTTGCTACAATATGTAGAACAACAAATCCATCTCCAGGAATTATTGATCCTATTGATAAACATTATGAGGTAGGGATAAAAGACTACTAGTAAAAGATTATTCTCATTTCTTGGAAGTAAAGCTAAAATTAAAAGAAGTTAAATTATCTTTTTCATACTGAACTTGACATTTGAAGGTCTTCTGAGTCCATCCTCCTCGTCTCTCTTATCATCCCCTACCCAATGTTTTATTAGAATCAAGTCTAAATAAAGAAAAAGTCTGTTTCATCTTTTTTAATTTTCACTGCTTTCTAGAATAGGAACAGTTTTCTTCTAAAATGTAACTGTCAGATATTAATTTAGAGTTTGGCTACAGTTTAAACTCTTTTTGGGTAATGAATATGACACATCCATTAATTCTTTGCTGACATCAGGCAATGGACTCTGAATGTTCCTACATTATTACAGTGAACTTATATTTTGGCAAAATATCTTGAGTACAGTGAAAATTGGTATTGGAAATATTGGAACATATTTAGCTCGGTGGTTCTTCAGGCAGAATATATAAAATAGGAAACTACTTCTAAAATCTGGGCTTACTGAAGCAATTAATTTCTAGAATTTGAGGTATTTTTCTCACTGGCTACAGTCCCATGGAACTGTCATCATTCACTTACTGCTGCAGCCACTCCATGTTGGGTATTGGGTGTTGTAAATGCTAAATAGTTATTATGTCACAAACTTTTTTTTAAATATATATTTTTATTGTTATTTATGTCTTTTACATTTTGTATTGCCCTTGGGTAACCCACCACCAATTCACCCGTGATCCATCTCCGTGGTCCCTTGTGTTCTTTTCTATTCCATTTTGTGCCCTTATCCTCCCCTCCTCCC
>PVIJ01000677.1:0-146572 GCA_004024925.1 Scalopus aquaticus | reverse complement strand
TGTACCACATCTTCTTGATCCACTCATCTATTTTTGGACATCTGGGTTGCTTCCATACCTTTGCTATTGTGAACAGTGCTGCAATGAACATATGGGTTCATGTATCCTTTTGGATTAGTGTTTTTGTGTCCTTTGGGTAAATTCCCAAAGTGGTATTGCTGGGTCGTATGGAAGCTCCATGTTTAGCAGTTTGAGGAATCGCCATACAGCTTTCCATAGTGGTTGGATCCGTTCACATTCCCACCAGCGGTGTAGAAGAGTTCAATGTCACAAACTTAATAAAGTAACATATTACAACTTGTTTCTATAAATAGTCAGCAATTTCTGCTGTATGAATGGAACTCAAACCCAGGTTAAAAATAACTCAAACATACATGGTTATTTTAAAAAGCGAATTTTTCTTTCTTTCATGTGTCCTAAGTCAGGGTAGGAAATAGGGTATTTGCATTCTAAAAACTGGACACTGGTTTCTATTTGTGTGTGTGTGTGTGTGTGTGTGTGTGTGTGTGTGTGTGTGTATACATACAGTTATGGGAAATGGACAAATATCATTTTTTAAAGGATGGACATAATATTTCATGTTAAGTATATTTTAAAAAAATTATGAAATAACAACAGAAACAGGATAGTCTGTTTAAATTCCATATTTTCTTTTCTCTAAAAATATGTTACATTTTAGTCAGTCCAGCAATAAATTTTACTTCTAAAATCTATCAATAGATTCTAAATTATTCAATTTAAAATAGAATTTAGGGTAACAAGATCAAAATTCTTATGTGTTATGTTCATTTTGAACTACTTTGTTCATAGAGCTTGCCTTTAATTATACTACAAAATTATATTACAAAATATATTTTTCCAGGGCCTCCCTGGTGGAGCAGCAGTTAAGCGCTGCGCTGTGGAGCTGTCGGCAGCAGCAACGCAAGTTCAACGCCCAGCCAGGGAGAATCCCACATGGCGCGGCAGACCTCTCCTGCCTTGCCCGCTGCTCCCCTCAGCAGTATATTTCTGATCTGCCTGTTCTGCTACCCGCTCTGTCTCTGGTGAACCCTCTTGCCGCCCCACGCCTCTGGCCTGTATCCCAGCTTGTATGTATAAATAAAAAATAAATCTTTAAAAAATATATATATATATTTCCATACTCTTTAGCTGGGCATTTTCTTATTAGTTAACAAGTTAAATATATTAAAAAGATCTTCCTGAACTTCGCAATTCTGATTCAGTAAATAAAAAAAAAAACTGATCTAAAAATAATATATTCCAGGAACTGCTTAATGTGTGAATTCATTTCATTTGTATGGCACCTGTAAAAGGGTACAGTTCTTATCCTTTATGCATCAGTAAGGAAATGAAGGCACAAAGCTGAAGGAAGCTGCCTGCGGCCAACCAGGATCTAAATTGAAGGAGTAGGCTCTTGAGTCTATCCTTTCAGCACCACAAAAGGTCAGCTCTCCACATTCTTGATTAAACATTTTCTTTTTGCCTAAATTCTGCTCCTTGGCAATCAGCTTGGTATCATCTGATATATCTCTGCAGAATTACAGACGATAGGTTATTTTATTTTACTTCAAATTTCGATGAGTATAGTGTGCTATGCTGATTTATTGAGCACTTACTGGCTTGTGATATACAAAGTCCACACTTCTGTGGCCACTGGGTATTACAAAGTTGATTCTGCTACTTAAACACTGATTTCATCCCTCAGTTCATAACTATAGTCTACGTTTTAGGCTCAGATCCACAAATGTTCTATATTATAACTAATAGCTCAATACTGGTTTGAGAAGAGTGATTAAATACTTAAGGAGAGATGCCTAACCAAATATAACTTATCAACATTTTATGATTCCCTCCTGGTACACTGGATATATAACTAACTGAATATATAACTAACATGGACATTTACAAGTTACACTTGCCAGAATGGAATATACTTGCCAGTATGGAACTCCCTTGCATTATCAAGAAAGTCTATGTCCTTTGTATAAATGTTTTTACATTTAGAGTTTTAAATTTTTCCTAAATGCACATAATTGAAAGTGGAATACATAAAGTCTCTTTTCATGACCACATCTATTCTTTACACAGCTAACACTATGCAGAAGAGGAAATCTCCTATTATGGGCACAACAAAGCCAATCCTAAAATTAACAAGTTGAAATCACAGTATTGTTCAATGAAATGAAAAAAAGGAGGAATTTCATGTTTCAATATCATTGACATTTGAGAGTCAACTTAGAGGAAAATATGACCGAGATAACAAACACTGGAGAAGGTAGTCAATTTATAAATTTTAATTCAGCACTTTTTTTTTTTAAATGTCAGGCTTTGTACTAGACCCCAGAATTCAAAATGAGTAAGATGCAGCTCCTGCCACCTAGAAGTTTGCAAGCTAGTGGGTGAGAGAGACAAGTAAATAAGCTGTTAAAATAGTGTGATGGATGTTGCTCTTGTAGGAAGAACATAGTTAAAACAGGCACTACAGCACAGTGTTGCAGGCAGGAGAGCAAACAACATAATCTCTTTAGGGGTCTATTTGGCAGTATATTTCAAAAGTATTAAAAATGTACTTATCCAGGCATTCCTTTTCTAGGAATCTGCCCTACAGAAATAGTATTATATGTACACAAGAACATCTTGCTTATAAAAGCAAAATATTCTAAACAGCCTTAATGGCCAACAAGGAAAGAACTACTCTATTAATTATGCTCCACGTGTGTGAAGGATTATTATGATATTAAAATCCTGTCTTCTAAGAATATTTGAAAATATGAAACAATACACGCGATCTAATATTAAGTGGAAAAGAGAATATAAAATATATACATAGCAATCTCCAAGTTGGCTTTGTTGTTATTGCTATTTTTTGGAGAAGGGAATGGATTTACATAATTAAATTGGAGGAAAATATACTAAAACAGTAATAATATTTACCCTTACTCATGAAGTCATGGTCATTTTCACCTTTTAACTTTTGTATTTTTATACAATGTTATGTATATTCATAATAGAAACAATAAATATTTGCAGAAACAAAAGAAGGATGACTAAAAGTACTTGAAGCAAAGCTGAAGAGTAAAGGGGATATTTATAATGGGCACAGAGGATGACGAGACCCTTACCTGAGAAGGAGGGGAAAAGCATTTTTGACAAAGTGAACAGCAAGTACAAGTGCAGAGCCAGATGTGCTTAAAACACGCAGGACTGATGTGGCTGGAGGGAAAGTAAAGAACACTGATGTGAACGGGCACAAGATGTGTACTTTGTACATAATGTTCACTGGCCCAGGGCACACACATTTCCTGAGTAAACAGAACTTGAGAGTATTAATACCCTAATAATTTTACTTAAGGGGTCACCTACTGAACACATGGTATGGTTCTATTTTTAAAATCTCCTTTAAGGGGTCTCCCCGGTGTCCTAGGGGTTAAATCTCAGCACTATAACCACCGCGGGCTGAGTTTGAACCCCAGCAAGGACTTGAATTTAGGTATTCATATTTCAATCTCATGTCTCTTTCCACTCCACTCATCTACACTTATTCTTGTTTTAAATAATCTTTTATTGAAGTAACATTGCCATATAAGCTTCATGCATGCATCATAAATCAGTACCTGTATGTACTACTTTAAGCAGCCCACTGAAAGTCCAGTTCTATCCTTCACCATCCATTTTATGATACAACTACATATACACACACATGTAGATCCACCAGAACATGACAATTCATCCTAACAGAACACTGATAAAAATAAAACTGCTGAAGGAAATACTGCAATTAACTAAATTTCTTGTTCTGGTGGCATCTATTCTACTTAATACAAAAGAGAATTTGAAAACAATGGCAAATTTCAACTCCTCCCCCACCCCCAAACTCTTACTTTTTATCTTGGGTCCAAACCAACATTGAAACCCAGATCAAATTTTGGGTAAGAATATAAAAAAACCATTAGGCATGGTTCCATTTTCAAAATCTCCTTCAAGGGGCCTCAGGGTTAAGCCTCAGAGCTATCACCGCTACAGCCTGAGTTCGTTCCTTCATATGGCACTGCAATCCCTCGTCTTTTCCGCTGCTCCTCTCAGCAGTGTATTTCAGTTGATCTGCCTGTTCTGCTCCTCACTCTGTCTCTGGTGAATTCTCTCACACACACCCCTACCCCACACCTCTGGCCTATACCCCAGTTCTTCTACATAATCACTAACTAACTAAATAAATAATATTAAAAAAAAATCTCCTTCAACATCAAATAACGGCTTTTATATTTACTTCTTTTGCAAGTATGATGTGTGTTGGATCATATCATTCAGGTTTTTTCCTATAACTTTCTTTTGTTCTTTTTTCTAAATCATCAGCTAAATTACCCTTTCCTTAAAATAAATATTTCATTGACATTGCATTGCTAAATACCTAAATAGAGTTAAATATGCTAAAATAATACTCATAATGTTTTTGGGGTTTGACCAGATAAACTAAATTAAGCTGTCATGGGCCCTTTTAATTTATTTGCCCAGCAGAATTGTAAATGCAGCAGAAAACAGCTTACTGTAATGTAAACAGAGCTTTCCATGTACTGCGCACAGGACAAGTTTATTTAATGTAATATATTACACTCACCCATCATTGCTACCTTTCAGTTTATACTTTTATGGTAACAAACGGTTATAATAAACAGAGCCGTTGTGCTAAAAATCAAATAGAGGGCTCAGTGTTCATCCTCTAGTTGAAAAGAATCTGATATTTATTCCTTAACTTTATACTTTATAATACCAAAAACTTACAGAACACCGTATTTTAAAACTAGGAATCCCCTCAATTCCTAATATCCATCTAAGGAAAGTTTTGGTGTGATTTTTTTACCTTGAGTCAACCCTATAGCATCCTCATTCGTGGATTAGCTGATTTGCAGCCAGAATGAAATAAAAAGTAATTATTTGCCAGTAATAAAATTATTTGTGTATTTTATAGTAATGCTAGCCAGCAATATGTTTGATTTCTTGTCAGTTTTTGAAACAATATCAACATTTTAATTATAGTAAAAAATCAGCTAATATGTCATTTTGAATAGTTATAAAGGAACATGTATTTCAATTTTCACACAACATATGTAATCTTTTCTTGCATGAAGTAAAACTGGGGTGTTATCTTGTTACAAACCTGATCAAGCGTTCATGTTTTTAAAAGTCAATTATCTTTTACCCCCAGTTCATAGAAAATGTTACATGTCAAAGTAGTCAACAAGTTGGTAAAATAATTTTCTAAATTTGAGAAACACATTAATGAAGTAAATGCTAGAGTACAACTAACACATAAAAAATAATTTATCAAGCACATGTTACTCTAGGCATAACATTTTTAAATTAAAGCTAACAATTTGACTAGGATTCCTGAGACTCTGATCTAGAAAGTGAAGTACACAGTAATACTGTAGCCACTTTTCAAAACCAACAGTAAATACAGGATCGCCTAACGTGTCTGCTTTCAGAAAGACTCATTTCTTGAGCATTTGTTACCTGTTGGATGCTTTGCTAAATCTTTTCCTATGTGTTTTCACTTTAATCTCCAAAATGGCTTTAAAAGGCACGATCTTCAGTTTTAAAAGGAAGGATTTGGAGGTCTGGAGTGTTCCAATAATTCACTCAAGACCATGTATAGTGAAATGGCAGCACCTGGACTGGTATCCAGATCTGTTCCACCTGCAGTGTGTGTTTTCTCAAGGATGATGTCTGGGTGGGGTTACACCCAGTAGTGTGGCTGGGATGGATCTGGAATGGAATGAGAACACACCAAACCCAGCCAAAAATCAGGAAGACACTAAAAGGCACAAGAAAAACACACTAATTCATAACGTCAACTCCAACGATGCCTTGTCCAGAAACTCGTTCCAATCTTAAGGCTTTCCTTTTCCATCTGCATCAAAAGTTTCTGCTATAGTGTTAAACAACAGCAAATTTTTCACCTTGGACTTTTGTGTTTTTCAAGGAAAAAAAAAGATATGCAATTATTTTTCCTCCAGAACTTTTCCTTCTGCCCTTCTTTTTCCTCCTCCCCACAAATTCTTGGAATGTTCTAAGAAAAAAAAAAATACACACACACACAGAACCTAACTCAGAAAAATTACTTTTATTTAATCCTTTCTTTTGGCATTGTTTTTTGGTATAAAGATTCTCAAGACTTTTTCCGAAGTCAGATTTTTCCTATTGGGCTGTCATAAATCCCTCTTTTTTATCCCTATAAAATATACTACCAGCCAAATCTAACAAGTTATCCTGAAAAATCAAGAGAAAGCATCTAGTATATATTGCAAATTTCTAGTAAACTTTAAATTGCTGATGAAATTTATTGCACACATATATTCTCATGAGTTAAGTCTCAAATTAAGTAAAGTTTGTAAAATGTGGAAAAGCTGAAAAAAATGTCACTTATATACCAAATCATCCAAAGGCTCACCGTAACAACAAAATATATATCCTCTCTCTTTTTTCAATGCCTATATTTTGTCTATAAAGTTTTGCATTCTGATTTATTTAATATCACTTTGTGGCAATTTCCATACTGTTAAAGGACTTACTAACATTCTTCTAAATGTCAGAATCACTGTTTACCTGATCACTGCCCACACCTAGGTCAACATTTAGACTATGCCAATTTTCTCTCACTTTAAATAACGTTGAAATAACACATTGAAACATTCACAGGCTTCTTCATAATTTATAGTATTTCAGTAGAATAGCCAGTACAGACTTAAAATTCAAAAATTGTTTTTTCAAGAGACTGTACCATTTATACCTTTGTTGACATATGCATGGCCTAGCCCATTTCACTGCAGACTGACAGTCACTAAAATGTTTAAAAAGTTTTGTATCTAACTGATAAAGGGAAACTTAACTTATGACGGTGTTAATTTAAATTTCTCTGATTATTGTTTAAGTTGCAGTGTTTTTGTTCTTGTTTAGACATTTTGAATACTCCTTACAAAATTGTAGGTCACATGTACTGAACAGTTTCTGAGGTGCTTACTAATTTATGAATGGTTTAATTGACACCATCATATACTAAAGACAGTTTCTCTTTATGTGGCTACAAATTATAGTCACAGTTTAAGCAACTCCTAATTTGACTTCTGATTTGGTACAGAAGTTATAAATACTAAAGCATTTAATGCCATTTGTCTTTGTTTTTTCTTCTGTCTTCGAGACTTGGAAAGTGCACACCACTTAAGATATTTGGTAATTAACTTAATCTTTTTTTTACATTAATGGATAGGTAACCCCCTTCAGTTCGCTGCTTTAACTTCCTCCCCCTTGTAGGGGGCAGGTTCCGTCTTTCATCTCTGAATTCCCTAGTTGGAATGGCAGGTTCCGTCTTTCATCTCTGAATTCCCTAGTGCAAGCTAAATAGCACTCATATTTACTGACTCTATGGCTGGATGAATGGATGGATGGTGGTGATGCTAAGAAATGGCTAAAACATTTGACTTCTTAGTAAGCACCGTTCTAATCACTTTTATAAATATCAACTCCTTGATGTATTAAAGTTTCTATTCTTAATCACACTTATGTAACAATCTTGAAAAAAAGCCATAAATCCACCCTAACTAGCCTGTTTTTTTAGTGAAGGGGAATTAGAGAGTAATTGTTAAACTTCCCCATCCACCCTCTATCTTCAGAAGATGGCTGCACTGTCCACCAGCAATTGTGAAATGAATGTGAATGCAAAATGTTCAAAAACATTGATGACATCTTCCAAGCATTCCACCTCCAGCTTTGAATCCATTTTCCAACTTCGTATCTCAGATGTCTAGGTCTTGAAACTATGCCTGTCATATCGGTGATCGCTCTCCATTAAGTTCCCTGGGTCTTTTTCCCTTCCTTTGTAGAAAGAAAATAATAAGACTATCAACTTCACAAGGGGGCTACAGGAGTACAGGAGAAAGTACTTAGGACAGTACCTGGCAGCTGGTAAGAACCCGATACTGTTTAGCTGGTAACATAAGCCTATCATTACTAGACCCGCAGCATCACCATGCATTCATTCTTGTATTCATTTTTTCCCTCTACCAAGGTAGAGCTGGTATTATAAACAGCTAACATCGCCATGTATTTATTATTTTTGCTCTGCCAAGTTAGATGAATTTCTGAAAAAAAAAGTTATTTTGTATTTACGCGGTTCAACTTCCCTACTTTCACATAATCTTCAATTGGATTACCATTCACTAAACTACTACTTTCGATCTCAGTCACCAGCTCTGCACAAATCCACTGGTCTGCTGCACAAAAGGAAATCATCACCTATCACCCTAAACCTTAGAAAACTTCTACTCCACTTGTCACTAATGCCAGAGACCTCAATACCATCTTGTTCTTTTTTTAAATCTGCTTCTGCAATTAAATAATCATTAAGCAAATACACATCCAATCCCAACCCTCCACCTCAGAGACTCTGTCCCCTTCTTTTCCACTCACACTCTCTTAGTTCACATTATTTCTTTAGGTTACTGGGAAATATGCAATAGTCTCTGATCTTTTTGATTTTTATTTTTCTAAGACATGTTACATTCTTTTGCCAGGATTATGCTTCTAAATATATCATCCAATACAATGTTCCCTCAAAATTATCTGAAATCAACCAAACTGAACACACAGTTTTGCAAGACATTCCAGGTCTTCCATGATCTAGTTTCAACCTTCCTTTGTCAATGTACCATCTCATCACTGCAATCTATTTCTCACATTTGGCCTTTCTCCTTTACTAAGTTCTATCCAACTTTCAGCTCATCTGGCAGGATTTTTAGTGAAGTCTTTCTTACTTCCTCCAACACAAATTCATTCCTTATTTTTATAAATTCCTAGTATTTTATATACTCCTTCAGTGCATTCAAAATATTTTGTCACAGTTGTATATGAAATATCTCTGTTATATTATAAAATACTTTGTTTATCCCTGTTGAAATCATTGTGCCCAATAAAACGTGTGTATGTGTTATTCAACTCATTCAGAAATTGGAATGGAGAGGGATCAAAACAGGAGAGAGAACAACACAAGAGACTATGGTGATGATGCATAGGTGGATTGGCAATAGGAATTTTACGGGGACTATACCTGAAAGGAGAAAGTATGCATTGTACAAAAAGGAAGAATGATGTAAAATATATATAAAATTAAAAAAATAAAAACCATAGCCAGAAAAAAAAAGAAAAGGAAATTTAAAATATACAGAGAGAAGTAAGGTGGAACAAAAATACAATAGGCTTCATATTTTCTTTGGAACACATGAGGAAATGCCTCCCCCTAACCAGTCTAGGACTTTATACTTATCAGTAGAGCAGGAATACTAATAATTAAACTGAAGAGTTCATGAAAGACCTGGAGAAAATATATGACCTGCCAGGTATGACTCTCAGTACTCAAAGGACACTCCTGCAATTATTAAAAGCAAAAACCTTATTTAGCTATTTTTTGGTAGGTGTTACATAACATAATTAATGTAGAAGGATTTTGAAAACAATAAAATATGAAAAAATATTTTACATAATACAGCCCAAGTAATATAAATGCAGAAAACTTTCAAGAAATGTTTGTCTAAATGAATTTTTTTTTAACTCTGAAATTTTGTGTGACCTAGTCCCACTAAAAAAGCTCTGTACATCAAAAGATCATACTCAGCGAAACAAGCCAGAAACAAAGAGAAAAATATCGAATGGTTTCACTTATAACAGGACTATAGGGAAACCAAATAGGACAGAGACACTTGGTGGGGTGAGGGGAGGGGGAGGATAAGGGCACAAAATGGGAGTAGAAAAGAACACAAGGGACCACAGAGATGGATCACGGGTGAATTGGTGGTGAGTTACCCAAGGGGAATACAAAATGTAAAAGATATAAATAACAATAAAATATATATTTTAAAACAAACAAACAAACAAAAGAGACATTAACTAAAACAAAGAGACACCCTATTTTTAAAAAATATTTATTTATTTATGCATACAAGCTGGGGTGTAGGCCAGAGGTGTGGGGGGTGAGAGGATTCACCAGAGACAGAGTAGGGAGCAGAACAGGCGGATCTACTGAAATGCACTGCTGAGGAGAGCAGCAGGCAAGGCAGTAGAGGTCTGCTGCGCCATGTGGGAAGCTCCCTGGCTGGGTATCAAACTGGTGCTGCAGTGGCTCTGGATAGCTTCTTTTCTTTTTTTTTTTTTTAAAGATTTATTTTTATTTATACATACAAGCTGGGGTACAGGCCAGAGGCGTGGGGGGGCGAGAAGGCTCACCAGAGACAGAGCGGCAGAACAGGCAGATCAGAAATACACTGCTGAGGGGAGCAGCAGGTGAGGCAGGAGGGGTCTGCCGCACCATGTGGGACTCTCCCCAGCCAGGCATCGAACTCATGTCGCCGCTGCCTACAGCTCCACAGCGCAGCATTTAACCACTGCACCACCGGGAAGGCCCTCTGGATAGCTTCTTAATGCTGCGACTTAACCCCTTGTGCCACTAGTGAGGCCCCAAAGAGACACCCTATTGATGGGGAAAAATTTTTTGTACACAATACAACTGATAAGGGATTGATTACAAAGATCTACCAAGAGCTCATATGACTCAACAAAATCAAAGTAAACAATCCAGTCAAAAAATGAGCAGAAGAGCTAAAAAGACACTTCTCCAAAGAGGAAATGCAAATGACCAACAGGTATATGACAAAAATGTTCAGTATCACTTGTAATCAAGGGAATGCAAATCAAAACCACAATGAGATACCACCTAACACCAGTGAGAAAGGCACATATTAAAAAAATAGCAAACAACAAATGTCGGTGAGGATGTGGAGAAAAGGAACTCTCCTACACTGCTGGTGAGAATGCGAACTGGTCCAACCACTGTGGAAAGCTGTGTGGAGCTTCCTCAAACTAATAAAAATGGAGTTTCCACATGACTCCTAGGAATCTACTCAAAGGACACAAAAACTTAATTAAAAAGGATACCCATACCCCTATGTTTATTGCAGCGCTATTTATAATAGGTAAGAGATGGAAACAAGCCAAATGCCCAAAAATTGATGACTAGATCAAGAATATATGGTATATATACACAATGGAATACTACTCAGCAAACAAAAAAGTTGTCTGTTTTTAAAAAAGTCATCTTCCTGCCATTCACAGGAACCTGGGTTGAGCTGGAGGGAAAGATGCTCAGTAAAATAAGCTGGAAAGAAAAGAGAAAAATATAGGATATTTTTTATAGGATGGTTTCACTTATAGGAGGAATGCAGGAGAACCAAATAAGGGAGAGAACAAAAATAATTATAGTGAATTAAAAAACAAAATTATCATGCAACTATAAATCAAACACATTCTTCAGGGGAGAGGGAAGGAGAGGGATCAAAACAAGAGAGGGAAGAGCACAAGGGACTATGGGATGGTGCACAGGTGAATTGGTGGTGGGGATTTTACGGTGACTACACCTGAGAGGCGAAAGCAAACACTGTACAAAAATGACCACTGATGTAAAATACATATAAGATATAAAAAGAAATTTCTGTGACAACTGAGGTTTCACTCAACCAATTTTAAGGCATGTTTAGTCTTTGTTAACATTAAAATACTATACCAACTAATGTTCAAATAAAGAAAAATGTATTTCTTCACATTTTCATTTCCTAAGCATTTCTTCAGTCTTCATTAAAGTAAGAACCTTCATAAAAAACATATTCTTGATTTATTTTATTTTTTTTAAGATTTATTTTTATTTATGCATACAAGCTGGGGCACAGGCCAGAGGTATGGGGCGGTGAGAGGGGTCAGAGACAGAGTGGGGAGCAGAACAGGCAGATAGACGGAAACACACTGCTGAGGGGAGCAGCGGGCAAAGCAGGAGAGGTCTGCCGCGCCATGTGGGAATCTCCCCAGCCAGGTATCGAACTCGCGTTGCCGCTGCTGACAGCTCCACAGCGCAGCACTTAACCGCTGCGCCACCAGGGAGGCCCTATTCTTGATTTATTATGTAAACTTTTCAATGTTGTAGTCACCTTAACAGTCAGAAAACTCTTATCTGAGAGCAGTTTTTCACAGATATTTTGATGTGATCTTTGCAATTCCAATTTCATTAGTCTTGACGTAAATGTAATTTATTGATAGTTTTTTCCCCCAGATTAGATACTTACACAATTAATTTTTTAGAAAAACTGAGAGGGATTTTATATTCATAACACTACAAAGAGAAGCCGTTCTTAGTAAACTGCAAAGGACTTTAGTAAGAAGTATTAACTTAATACCATGTTACAGGCTTCCCTGGTAGTACAAGGGGTTAAGTCTCAGCACTATGAAGCTATTGGCTGCCACCGCAGCACAGAGTCGATTCCCCACCAGGGAGCTAAGCCACATGGCACAGCAGATCTCTCCTGTCTCTCCCACTGCTCCCCTCAGCAGCACATTTCAGTCAATCTGCCTGTTCTGCTCCCTACTCTGTCTCTGGTGAGTCTCCTCATACACCCCCCACCCCCGGCCTACACTCCAGTTCTTGTATGCATAAATAAACAAGTCTTAAAAAAAATACCATATCTGGAGACTATTCAACTCTGGAAAATCACACAATTATAGTATAATTCCTTCAACACATGATGATTCCATAAATGATTTTCATCCTCTACGAATACCCAAAACGCAAGTCAGATATGGGGAGGAGGGAGATAGTTTTTAAATTCAGTTCAAATATTTTTATAAATGAGAATGTTGCCTTAGGCTTTTATACTTCACTATTAAATGAAATAAAAGAAACCCTTTTATCTCACAGTAAACACATAAGACCATTAAACTTTAATACTTTTACAAAATCGAATAAAAATGTTGAATACAGATGTATTAAAGTTGGTATTTTATCCTTATTTGCAAATACATGTTTTAAAACCTCAGTCTTGATTAAAATTTAGCCCAAGGACTTGCACCTATTAACATCTAATCCATCCACTCTAGGAACAGAAAGGCAACCAGCACAGAGAATTTACTAGAAATTATACAGGTTCTAAGTAGGAAATGAGTCATTTCAATTTTTCTTCCCATGTCTGTCAGCCACATGAGGAAGTTTAAGTCTGCACTTCTAGGCTCCTTTTAAACTCAAAAAATAAAGCCTGCCTCATAAGTATAATCAACTTTTTAAAATTCCTGCTTATATTTTTCTTCTTCTCTAAGCAGAACAAAATAAAACAGTAAGCACATGCTTTCTCAGAGCTGCCTCACAGGGTCTATCCACCATCTCCATTTATGTTCAAATTTCCATGGCAGGGTAAAGAAATACAGTTGATTCTGGCCCCAGACACATTTGTTTGACGAGACAGTTCATATCTCTCAACCTGAAAAACTGTTTAACCTCAAGAACAAAATGAAGAGAAAAACTGCCTCTATGCAAGCATGCATTAAGAATTAACATGTATTTAATCTGTCTTTAATGCTAAATGACAATCTTAGACCACCTGATAGTCAGCCCTGCTATTCGAAAGGAAGCATTTGCGAAAACATGTAATTATGTACACTTTGAAAATCAATACATGGGCTGTCTCTTTTCTAAGTATACAGAGAAATTCAAAAAGCACAATATGCTAAAAACATAGTTGATAACATGTGGAGTTTTAATTTCTCTTAAGTGTGTACTGTTAGCAAGGATTTTAAGATGCTTCATCTATCCACAGTAAGAGGAGGCAATAGTTCAGCAAATGAGGAAAGTATGGATCCCTATAGAAACAGTTTTATAAACAATGTGCTCACTGCAGGATTTGAAAAATTTCTTTTTAGTTAAAAACAATGAAAAATAATCAAAAGCTTTAACAACCTGGGAAGCCCCCCATAGCCTCTCTTAAGGACTTATTTGAAAGCATCTTCATTTCTTTATTCTATCACAGCTCAGAAACAACTTAATAATTACACTCTACATGAACCTATTCAAAATATGTAGGCACCTGGTTTGGACAGGCCTCGTAATGACGGCCTCTCTCCCCACCTGAAAAAGGTGAGCTACTGATGTACATACTAATATGCCAAACTATAAATTACATCCTTCATTTGTTGATTCAATTCTGTAGAGAAATACTGGAAGCTCTGAATGCAAAAATGAAGCAAGGGAAATGTCAACCTACCCCTCTGACTTCTATAGAGACAACAGATTTTAAAATATCTTTGTACATAATGATGAAAAGTACAAGTGTCTAAGACCTTACTTAGAATGGTATAGAAAAGCATTAAAACCAGTTCTAATTTAGGTAATGATCGTGTGTTTAGTTTGCTATATATATTACCATTGCTTAACTCAGCCAGGAATCAACAGTTTAGCTTTAATAACTTTTCCAATTATAAAAGTGCTTTCATCCTCTCTCCCCCATTTCAGATATATACATTAGCAAATAATGCCAATCACTTAAAATGATAACCAACTATTTTAGGAAACTTTCTAAACCCTCCCACTAAGCTCATAATCACTATTAGGATAATCCAGTTTTTGCTTATTTTTCTATTTGTGTGCTCAATCTGCTGGTTTATGCATTTAACTGTCAACACTAAGTGTACTAAGCAATCAAACAAACAGCTATCAGAGAGAAACACCACCCAGAGTAATGTCTGCCTTTCAAAGAGTAAATGCAAATTAAATCACCCAAGGGATAACAAGCTGCTTCTGGAGTTGAACCATATAGATAGCAAAGTGAGTATTACAGGGTTCCAGGGAAGGATTAATAAACTGTTTAATTAGGTACAACTTTGAGGTTGTGCCACATTAATACTGCTGCAAAGGATATATTTGTTAATTGGTTGAAAGAACAACAGAGCACTGAGACTTGTCCTCTGTCAAAAAAGAATATCTAACAAATATTAAATATGATACAGAAATGCTGTGAGAGACCAACCTAAACATCACTACACTGATAAATATGACTTCATTTCATCTCACTTTCATGTGGGCACAACTTAACACATACGGAGTAGCCCTGCCCTGAATGTTCCTATTTCTCCTAAACAGGATGTACACATTGTCCAAGAACAGCAGGTCAGTGTCCAAGCTGGATATTTTTATCTCTTGCCCTCTTTTTCTTTGTGATGCACTCTCAAGAACTATCTTCTACACTGTTCCCTCTTGCCTAACCTACTAAGTAGGCCCTATAGCAAGGTTCTTTAAACTTCTGGGATTAACTTCCAGCATATATTCTCTTAAAATCTAATAGTTTGATGCCACATCCTAGTGAAACTCATGATAACTACTTTGCTTCTTTCTGTACCTTCACCGTACTGACAGCCCTACTCTGTGCCCTAGACAGGCATAGTCTCCACCAGGTGCAAAGAACCAGGCATAGTGATATTGAAATGTACACAACCTATCATAATAAAACCAATGAGGCCTACGTTTAAAGGAGTTTTAAGGGCCTCCTTGGCAGTGTAGGGGTTAGGTAAGTCTCAGTGCTAACACACTGTCACCTCTGCGGTCTGAGTTTGATTCCCTATCAGGAAGCTGACCCACATATGGAGCAGCAGACCTCCCTGCCCGCTGCTCCCCTTAGCAGTGCATTTCAGCAACATCCCCTGTTCTGCCCACCACTGTCTCTGGTGAATCCTCCTACGCCCTGCACCTCTGGCCTGTACCCCAGTTCTTCTACACAAAAATTAAAAAAAATAATAAAAATAAATGCATTTAAAAAAGGAGTTTTAACAACTCACACATTTTAAAAGCAATTTTTTGTCATATGTTGGTCTATTGCCTTCTTCATATGCCAAGAAAAACTCACAAATAATTTGAATTGTCCAAAAAGTCCTCTTGTAGCCTTTCTGTCTCCTCTTTCAATTTCTCCTTTTCATTACCCTGACACACTCACAGGTGTCCAGTATCCTGGTGATGCTCACTAGCAGTCCAGCTCTGATACCAAACCCCTCTCAGTTGCTCTCCTCACAAGTACTATGAATGAGGCTACTGCTACTACTTCTGCTACTACTTCAATACTATTTACATTTTCCTATAAGAACTCAAGATAAAAGCTACAAAGTACTAGTGTTATTATTAATATCAGCAATGTCATTCAAATTAAGCTTTCAGAAGACAGCCATTATTTTGACCTGCCCATCTGGGATAACCCAGAGTTCCCAAACCAAGGAACATATCTCAAAATTGCACTTTTACTAACGACTATGTAGTGATCTTTGGTTGAACTTCTGGTCTACACAGGACAATGTACCTTTTCATTGGGTGCCTCTAACTTATCAGAAGCTGTAGATTTTCACACTAGACAAGCCAAGGCAAGATACTGCTGCAAGTATTTAAGAAATTGCATGTGAAGTTAGACTCAGTTTATACAACTATTTAGGAGAAAGGTCATTGCGTTCATTACAACTGGGATTGTACTTTGATTCCATATGAAACAATCTTTGTTTCCAGAGTTCCTAAGTTATCTTTATTTGGTTTTCTATTCTTTGATGATTGGTGAACATTTGGGCAAACTTTTGCTTATGTGATACCTGAATTCAGGAATAGGTTTCAGAAGCACATCACTAAGTATAAATAGTATACTAGAAAATACGTTTTTCTTCTATTTCATGTTTAATCATAAAGCTTCAATGTTCTCTAGAAGACATGCATAACTTGATAAAATTAAACATTATTTCTTTGAAAACATAGATCTTTTAAAGTTTCTGTAGCTGAGGAAAACTTATCGAATCAGTCATATCAAGTTCACAGTAACCACAGGTTCACTATGACTCCATGACATAAAGAAAACCTACAGGAAGTAGATTATATGACAAGCTTTGGTGTGTCAAAGTAAAATTCAGAAATAGAGTCTATAAGTCACCATGCCAAGAAAAAGCATTATGTCCAATGGACAATGCCTATATATCCACCTTCTAGCTTACAAATCAAAGCTGAATCTTACTCTTTTTTAGCTAGTTTATGAAGTGTGACTCCATTTTCAGTTGAATTTGAGTTTGAAATGACAGAGAGAGCAAGTTTTACTTGAATGTGTCTCTGTGTGTTCATGTGTGTGTTAAAAATTATCACTAGTTATAAATAACTTCTGAAAGTTTTATATCTCAAGATTTTATAGTTTCAGAGAGAAAATCTTTCTAACTAATAATAAATCATCTGGGATGGAAAAAATTGTAAATGTGCTTAAAAATAAGGAAAAATGATTGAGGTAAGATCTTCAGCATGTTTTGCTACATTTTAAAATGTAATATGGTTATGACTAAAGGAAAAACACAGTGAGCAAGGAGTCATTAATGAGCTTTAAGACCTGTGCTTTATCTGCAACTTCTATTTGGTGTGACCTTCACTATGTGATTCCACGGTTTCGTATTTCCATTACCCCAGTGAAGATCACAGTTACTTACTAGACAAGCATTAGGAACACAATAAAGCCTCAAAATTTGCAATTATAATTAAAATACTTCTAGTTTTTTATATCTGAAACGATAAAAGACTTTGCTCTGTTAGTAGCAGCTAACAAACCCTCTCAATGGTCCCTAGTTTCAAATTTCAGTCTCAGATTCTCTGCACTGTTTTGGTAAACCTTTCACACTCTCATTTCTATTTTGCCATTTTTTTTGCTTTCCACCATCAGTAGTGTCACAAGTCCAATAAGAAGAGCACTCCACGCTGCCACTCCCATTACATAGCTACCTAGCTTACCAGGGAAGCAGACAGTGTCAGAGTAGAGACTATGGCATTATCTCAAAGCTTTAAAAGGAATGTGGTCTAGACATTGAGAATTAACTGGAACAGAAATTATCACCCACAAGCTATTAAACTATGTGAGATCATTTACTTTTTTACAAAGGGCGGGGGGGCTGTGTTTTGTGTCTAGTGAGTCATTTATGTTTGGTGTGGAACTGAAGGATCACTTCATTGGGACATCCTTAATGATAAATTCAAACAAAATGCACAAGAAAAAGAAAAAGTCTTATTCCTGAAAAAGCTGAAATAATAGTAACACTCAAGTCAAGGTTCCAGATGGAAAGAGTGCTGGGGAAACAAACAGGAAAAAAGATCACACCCTACATTGCCACTAAAATTAAAAGGTTTGCTCTAGGAAAAGAAACTATTCCTTTGAATTTTTTCAACGTTAAGCACTGAAAGGAGAAGGTTATAAGACCTATCACAGAGAATGGGTATCTGGACATAATTAATGACTATGAGAGAAATTCACAATGCTTTTCTACTTTCAATCAAAATAAAGGCAATGGATGATCCCTTAGCTGGTTCTCACAGGCTGGCAAGACAGATGAGCAAGTACAGCCATGGATAAAAATGAATGAATAATGCAGTGTTATCTCTGGGTTGCACATGCCACTGGGCTGCCCACATTAAAATGCTAAGGGGCAGGGGCAGCCTGCCCACTCATTTCACAATGTAAGTGAGAACAGTGCAGGACACACAGCGCTGTTAACTGTGAGGAACACAAGCTCACATCCTGCAGCTCTGCCCCTCACACTCCGACCCACTATGCACCCAGATCTCCAGATTCCAAGTGGCTTGTGTCACTTGGACTCACGAGCTCAGGAATGCCTTGACTGGCCAAAAGTGGTACCTTTTAAATTAAAGTGTTTACTCTCAGCTGGAAAACTCTTCCAAACTAATCTTACAAACCTTAAATAGCAATGATTTCTTTCCCTTTCTTTTTTATGTGCCCATGAGCACATATGCATGCATACACACACACACAAACTCCTTTTAAAAAATTAATCTAATTATTATTATTAGTTTTTAATTTTTTTATTGAAGTAACATTGGTTTACAACAATGCACATGATTTAGAGAGATAGGATCACACCCTTCAGATGTGTGTCCCCAACCACACCCACTACTAAGGCACCCATAGTCTTCCACCATAGTCCACTGGGACCCCTCCCCACTTTGCTCTTACCCTTCAACCTGCCCCCTCTGGTAGCCTCCATTCTATAGTCAGACTTGTTGGGTTTGTTACCGGTTTAGTTTTATCTGATCCTTTGTTCTGTTTCTCCACATTCCACATCCAGCCTTTGTCTTTCTCCTTTTGATTTTTTATACTGTCTTTATCAATAGTATCTTCATCAACATCAATAGTATTTTTAAAAAACATCACATATCTTTAATTCTTAAAAGAGAAATATGATCCTCCTAACAATACCTTATAGCTAGCCCTAGCAGTACGAAATACCACACTATGAAAATATTGGAGAAAATGGTATAAAATACTTTCCAGGAATATCAAAGGTTCATTTGAATGCAAAATTATATCTAGGGCGCTGCATGAACAAAGTGGAATGTATCAACACTAGACATTATCTATAAAACGTGAAAAACACTGAACACATTTATTTTAAGTATGGAAACTTACCAAAAATAAATATGAAACCTCCAAGTGCCTGATCTAACTCCGATAGTGATTTACAGGAAAACTTCAAGTGTATACATTCACTTATTCCCTAGGAGGTACCCTAGGATATTCCCAAGGGGCAACAATGAGAAAACATTTTATTGTAAGTTTAAAAGCTTTGAACATTATTAAATATTTTTTATTTCTAAAATAGGTAACTATTCATATAATTTTAATAAGAGTTTTATGAAATATTTAGTAATAGAAAAGCAAGGGGAGTCCTATAATGAAGCCTAAAAACAATAGATAACATGAGAAGAAAAAACTCTGGAAGCATTCCAAAAGGTCTCCTTCTCTTCCTATAGACTGGCATTTGGAAATTTCAAATTCACAGCTAAAATAGCCTCTATTGTTTCCTTTCAAAGCAATTACAATCCCATAATACTTAATCTCAATGTATCCTTCCTTCCCTTCTCTCTTTTCTTGTCTCTCTCTCTATCTCTTGCTCTCACTCTCTTTCTCTCAATACAAAGTGAATACTATACACTCGAATATAAAGTAATATACATGTTTTTTTTTGTCTGTTTTGTTTATTGATGTATCATAAGCATTTACTGGCCAGAACATAATAGATATTCAATGAATACTTGTTGTATTGTAATAATATTCCCATTACTGGGAAGACAACAGTAAATACTACATACTGGCTACTTTCAAGGCAGTACTACCTGAGGAAACAGACAAGATTACCATTTAAACTCATATGTC
Source organism: Scalopus aquaticus (assembly GCA_004024925.1). NCBI lineage: Eukaryota > Metazoa > Chordata > Mammalia > Eulipotyphla > Talpidae > Scalopus > Scalopus aquaticus. Next base: position 126,488 of record PVIJ01000677.1, on the reverse strand, counting down.
ATGTGGTATTATAGGAAACATGCACAAAATGTTCTTGGAATACAGAAGGATTGCAACTCTACTTCTAGATAGATGGAATGTGTTAGGAAGTTCCAAGAGAAGAAGATGTTTATTTTAAGTTAGGAAAGAGAAGTAGGAATTAGCTAGACAGACAAAGCAAGAAAAAGCCTTCTAAGTAGAATAAAGAGAAATCATAAAATGTGCAGTATGAGATTATAAAGCACTGCCTCCTGTATGTAGAGAGGCTTATTTAGATTTAGAGAGGAGGATGCAAAGTTACTAGGTATTAGGGCTTAAGTGTCAGATAGGATACCAGTGAAAATTTTTACACAAAGAAGTCATTGCATCAGATTGTTATCATCAAAAGATTATTTTTGGGGTAGGGAAAGAAGGAGGGGGAGGGAAGCCTGGATGGATACAGCCTAATTAAGATTAATTGCATTTGTTTAAGCAAGATATGTGAAGAGTCGCAGATGTGCTTTCAAAGAAAAGAGTGAATAAAAGTGATGTTTAGGAGACAGAATTGGCCTGACTGAACAACTTACTAGAGGGAAGTAGTGAGTGTGTTAGCAGAGGCATTTAGGATGTGTAGGTCCTAATATTTGGGGAGTGGTCAGTTTGGATCCTATGTTTGAGTTGGAGGTTTGAGGTATCTTATGGGAGATGTGGATTAGATAGCTGAGAACAAAGGCAGAGAGGAAGCTAGAGTAGTGGGCTGGTTGAAAAGTCTTAATCTACAAAGTCAAGATTAGAAATATAACAGAGGAGGGTGGGAGAGAACAAAAAGGGAAGGAAGCACACAGGATTATTGTCCATAACGGTGGTGGACTATGGGTCATCTAGTGGTGGGTGCCCTACAGTAGTGATGACCAACAAGGAGGATTTCGGTGTTTCCTCAAGTAAAAGAATAAATAAATTATATTATATTAAAAAAAAAAGAGTTGAGAGCTGAATAACTGTTGAATTAATTGAAAGACCTAGAATGATATTCTATGAAGCCCCACTATTTGAAAATAAAAGTGTCTATGAAAGCAGCTGAGAGAGAGGTATTTGTGTATTATTCAAGATTTATTGACTTTGCATGGAAATTGCATTTGAACGAATTTGACAGTTTTTCTTTCAATTCTGAATTATCAAGGAAAACTCAATCTTCTTTTTAAATTAGATTATAAGATGATAGCATAACTGGTTTTATACAGTCCACTATCTTGGTATTTATCACATCATATTTTCCTATAATGAACATCAAAATTGATATTTCAAAGTAAACAAAGTAGACATCCTAGCATAACATTTATAAATGACATATCTTGTGGTCAGTGTAAGCTCAAATTTAGTTCACTTTTGCAAAAGCAACTCTGTTCACAATCTACCTATAGGACATTTTCCCCACATATTCTTCATATAACAAACAGCAATCGCACAGCAGCTGTTAATTAGGTAAATTAAAGGCAAATGAAACCCAAATTTCAATAAAAATATAGAATATGAATTAATTTTCAAATCTGTCATGCCAAATCACAGGAGCACAGACTAATTTAATGCCCCTGAGAAGTTATCAATCGATAACAAGATGTTCCTAGGATTTTCCCCAAGATATCACAAGACTGCTTATGGAATGACCAAACTGACCACTTCCTATTGGGCTTTTGAATTTGAATCTCTCACTTGTCTTTTACCCCTTCCCTATTTATACCTCCCTTGACAGTCAACAGTCAACATCCATCAACCCTCTTATAGAGACATAGACTTTCCTTTCACAGCTTCTCTATTATCCACATTCTTCAAGTATGAGGAACATGGGTACAAGAAAGGGGTGTTTGGGTCCTGAGCACCAAGGAGAACTGTGTTCTCCCCAAGCTTCCCCCGCAGCAGGGGCTTGTTGGTTCTTTGTAACTGGCCACACCATGAGTTCCAGTACTTGAGAAGATTTACTCTAAGCAGGAGACTCCCTGACTCTTTGGAGGCAGTATCTGGATACAGTGAAATGGAAGTGAAAGTAGTTTAGGGTTAAGTCCCAGAAGTTTGCTTAATTAGCATTCCAAATACCTTAAGGTAGGAAAAAGTTATGCTTGTTAGCTTAATTTCTTCAAAGGGTACCAAACACTGTTTTCTACCTCTTTGTATCTTTCAAAATATTTAATAAGCACCAAATGAATGAAATGAATCATTATATACTCAAATGGTAACTGACAATATCCTAGACTAAATTACAGACCCTGAGCACGGCAGGGAACCTCAGGGAATTTACACTAACAGACAGTAAGTCTTTCTTCTCAAAAAGCAGTGTCTGACCTTGAACTCTGGGTTTATTTTTGCTTCAACCTAAGTCCACACATAGTAATTTTAAGGGATAATATTTACTTCCTTGTTAGTAAAGAGGCTATTGTGCCATGTAGAGCCAGTGAACCTTGTTAATATCATTATTTGGCATGCCTAGTTATATCCTCCAGCATTTTAATTACTGTTGTATAGCCTTTAAAAATCCTTTCCCTGAGAAAGAAAAATCAATGAAACAGATTTGATAAACTGTGGAGGCTTGACAGAACAAGAAACTACTACGTAATTCTTACGAACCTTATAAAATTATTTTGGGGAAAAATAAACTACGTTAGATAGATTTATTATGTAAATTAATTGTACTCCTTTTGTATCCCAGATCATTTTATAGGCATTGTAGATGCCTATAAATATTTCATGAACAAATGAATATGTGAGTTAATTTCATTAGACTTTTCAATATGTAAGGATTATGAAGGATCTATCATGCATAGTGACAAGTTTGGTTCAGTAGTATATTGTGTGTATTAGAGGAAGATACTGGTTTAAGAGAAATGTCAAAGTCTACAAAAGAAACAAATGGTATGATTTTCAGTATGTTGAAAATGCTTTTAAAATTAACTAAGATCTCCTTAGCAATTACTCCTCTCATACTCAGAAAACTACTATATTATAATAAATTTACGTATATAGAAAAATCAATATGACAACCAAAAAATGCTACAAGAAAACAGCAAGAAGCTAAAACTCTTATTAGTATTTTGAGATACATACATAATATATATGAAATGTATACCATATTACACATATATCAATATATTATTTGGGGAAATATATATGTACATAACTGGAAGGTAAAACACCCTTTAAACTTTAGATATGGGACCTTTTCTTAATGATATGTCATCAAGGAAATGTAAATTAAAACAAAATGAGATACCACTACACACTTAATGAAATGGCTAAAACCCAATATACTTACAATACCAAATGCTGATGAAGATATGGATCAAAAGAAACTCTCATTCATTCATTGAGAAAACAGAACCTTACAGAACCTCTGGGACACAGTTTGGTGGCTTCTTATAAAACTAAGCATAATCTTAACCTAGGATCCAGCAATTAAGTTTCTTGGTATTCACTCAAAGGAGTTGAAAATTTTAAATCCACACAAAAGATTACACAGGAGTTTATAGCAGCTTCATTCATAACTACAAAAACTTGGAAGCAAACAAAATGTCCTTCAGTAGGTGAATGGATTAACAAGCCAAGATACAGCCAGACAATGGGGTATTATTCAATACTGTGGCGAAAAAGGAACTCCTCTACACTGCTGATGGGATTGCAAACTAGTCCAACCACTATGGAAAGCTGTATGGTGATTCCTCAAACTGCTGGAAATGGGACCTTCCATATAACACAGCAATACCACTCCTAGGAATCTACCCAAAGGACACAAAAAACAATAATCCAAAAGGATACATATACCTGTATGTTCATTGAAGCACTGTTTACAACAGCTAAGGTATGAAAACAACCCAGATGCCCAAAAATAGATGACTGGATCAAGAAGATGTGGAACATATACACAATGGAATACTATTCAGCATTTTCAAAAATGATAAACATGTGCAATTTGCAGCAACATGAATGGAACTAGAAGGAATTATGCTCAGCGAAGTAACCCAGAAAGAAAGAAAAATATCAAATGGCTTCACTTATAACAGGGATATAGGGGAACCAAATATGAGAGAGACACCCAGAGAGGGAGGGAGAGGATAAGGGCTCAAAATGGGGTAGAAAAGGGCACAAGGGACTATGGTGATGGGTCACAGGTGAACTGGTGGTGGGTTACCCAAGGGGAATACAAAATGTAAAAGATATAAATAACAATAAAAAAATTTTAAAAATATTATTCAATACTGAAAAGGAAGGAGCTATGAAGCCATGAAAAGACATGGAAGAAACTTACCATGAAGGGAAACATACATGCTGTTTGATTCTACTTACATAATATTCTGGAAAATGAAAAACTATGGAGAGAGCAAAAAGATCAAAGGGTGCTAGAAGTTGTAGGTATTGGGAGGTCTGACTAAGCAGAGCCACAGAGAATATTCAGGGTTCAGAAAATATTCCAAATGATACTACATTTCAATGTACATTACAAATTTGCCCAGATCAACAGAATGGACAACAAACATCACGAGTGAATTGTAAACTGTGAACTCTGGGTGATTATATAAACGTAAAGTCATCTATTTCAACAAATATACCACTTAGGTGGGGAATGCTGATAATGGGGGAGACTGAAAATGCTCGAGGGCAGGTGTGTCTATGAGAAAACTCTGTACCAACGCCTCAATTTTACTGTTACCCTAAAACTGTTCTCTGAAAAATAGTCTTAATTTAAAAAATTGAGTTTACCAAGTTTAGCACTTAGCCAGTTATTTATATCCATGTATTCACAAAATTCAGTGGAATACATTTTCTTTTGATCAGTTTGGCCAATGAATGAAAAAGTATCCTGTGGTTATGTGAAAATTATACCTACTGACTTGTAAATGCAGAACCTATCTAGAACAGATGTATAGTGGCAGCTTGTGAGAGTTTATGAAACTATACATATTTTGGGCATTTATTTACCTAATTTGAAATCAAAAATGTTTGTAGCGTTACAGATTTTAATCTGTTTTTAGATAGTGCAAAAATATTTAAAGGACTGGGTACTTCTGTACTTAGTCAAATGGTTTTACATAATGTATGCATGTATTTCATTTATTTAAATCAAATGTTTAATATAAACATGGCAGAACCCATGTGTAGGTAGTTTGGGAAAATTGTAAAGAATCACCATTGAGATGTTAGAAGAGAAAATCGTGGTGATGAAGATAGGCGGAAAATACTGACAGAAGGGGGGAAATAATTAAATGCAAAGAGAAGAAAAATGCAATCAGACTAACCAAATAAAAACACCAGATATGAAAAATCAACACATTGTCAGACGTGTAAAAGAGCAAAGCACAGAAAATATGTGCCATACACTTGAGCTCTGCTGTGTGAAATGCTGGGGCAAGAGGTAAACATATGAAATAAGTTTGGTAAATAACAATTACATCCGGGTTTTACAGCATATGTTACACTGGGTATGACTACTCCATCCCAGCTAGCCTTTTTGATTGAGTTTGAAGTTCTCCAGCAAATGGTAACCAGACTGAAATAAATCACAAATGATGACTTAATCACTTATTAATAAACCTTAGTGGTCAGATTCAAATCAGTATTACTTGTCTTGACCTTTGTACACAGGGGTGGGTTTGAATTCACTATGTTAATTTCTTTTATTTAATAATATCCTTTTAAAAATTGATGTAACGTGGATTTACAAGACTGTATATGATTCAGAAGTGCAGGACCACACCTTTCAGGTGTCTGGTACCACACCACACCCACCATCAAGGTGCCTTAATTTCTTTTTACACAGACCTACTACCATTTGCATTCTGTGGGCTGAAAGATAAAATCCATTAGATTTAGTTGGCTGAGGGAGTTGTTAGACATGCAAAATGCTAAAGAAATGAAAATTAAATTAATTTAAAGTAAAATAAGCCAGAAAGAAAAAGAAAAATATCGAATGGTTTCACTTATAACAGGACCATAAGGAAACCAAATAGGAGAGAGACACTCAGCAGGTGGGGGGGGGGGGAGAAGGGAGCATAAGGGCACAAAATGGAATAGAAAAGAACACAAGGGACCATGGAGATGGATCACGGGTGAATTGGTGGTGGGCTACCCAAGGGGAATACAAAATGTAAAAGACATAAAAAATAATAAAAATATATATAAAAATTTAATTTAAAGGCAAGCTTAGGAAACTGTAAAATCAGTCTGACTTAAGGTGCTTAAAGATTGGTAACTGAATCTATTCTTTCACCTAATAATTTGATTCCAGGAAATCCAAAGGATATTCTAGGAAAATGACCCACAAGTTACTGGGGAAAATTCTGGGTAGAAAGACCTCATCACATGTTTATTTATATGGTGAAAAACATGCAAAAACATAAACAGTAACAGGGCAACAGCTAAGAGTCCATCTTGTATCTTCAGCCACTAAAAATGATGACTATAAAGCAATAGAATGTCCACCATCTTATTCTAAGAAATCTAACACAAAATTGTACATTTAATACGCGGGAAAAGGCACAGAGAACAACAGCCTTGAAAAAAATAATCAGATTATACCAACCATATATAAGGTGGTGTTCCATGTTAAAATTTTTGTTGTAGTTTTTTGTTAATGAAGTTATATTTTGTAGTAAAAAATAAAGTAGAATTAAGTAGAGAAGATGTTACTATTGTTAATCCTTCGATGAGATGTCAAACCATGTAAGTTGAAAACATATGCTTTATTAAGTATTCTAAAAATTGAGTTTTACTGCATCTTTCCTCACAAAACCTTTCAACATTTATGGGATGTTTTCTATGGAGTATGCCATATATGCATTCCATTCATATGTCAAAGTACTAGTTTTCCTGACGAAGATTATCTTTTTTTCTTTATACCATCCTATGCAATGACTCCTGACTCCCTGTCAATTCACAACCAGGTCACATTCTGAAATACCAACTCAAACTGTGAACCAAGACGGTTAGTCATTTAATTAAGATAACCCACCGGTTCTGAGATGGAAAGTAAAACTTTTGCTTTTGAATTTGCTAGTGTTGTACTGCAAGGAGCTTCAGAAATGACAAGCCTACTCCTTTTATTCTGGCCAGCAGTTGCTACCACCTTCCTTTCCTGGTAACTGTCTATGTCCCCTCACAAAACCTTCAAGCGGTGTGCTTGCAAAGCCAGGCACACAGGTGGATCTGGAGACACAAAGAAGTACATTATTTAAGGTGACCAACTCTCTACCCCCCTCTTCACGTTCCATATAGGAACAATGACACTGTTCCTGGGATGACCACCGATTTCAAAACTTTGGGCCTGCCATAAGGTGAAATAAAATAGTCACCAAGGATGCTGAATGGCTAATTTGTTGGTTAATCTCGGTACCTAAGCTATTAGATTGTTTTTTCCCCTTGCGTGTGACAATGTCATTGCTTCCTCTTTCTTAGCACATTCTCCTTCCTTTCAGTCAATCCACTCATTCCTGGTTTTCATCTATTCTTCTGGATGCCATTTTTCCTCCTTTGATGTTGGTATTTTTCGAGGTTCTGGCCTATCTCCTTCTCTGCAGATCATCTCACTGGCTGTTATCCACTTGCCATTCCATGTCAGCTACACCTCACTAACCGCCTTTCTCTATCATGCTGCGCCCAAAGAGGATGACCTCTATGGGGCTTCTGGGCATTTCCTTGCCCTTTGGCTTATGGATGGATTTGGCCAATGGGAGGCCAAAAGCCACATGGTGGGAAGAAAGAGAGATCATAATATGTTTTCCATAGACACTTCTGCTCCTTGGCCACGGGCAGGCTGGCAGTGACATAAGTTCCTCTACTGAAGGCTACAGGTCGTATTAGACAACTGTTTCCCAAAGTCCCATCTATAGATTCAGCTTCTGCTTGTCCACATTATGGTAAAAGTGTCCTCAAAAATACTAAAAATGGAACTACTGTTTGATCCAGCGAGTCCACTCCTAGGAATCTACTCAAAGGACACAAAAACATTAATTTGAAAGGAAACCTGAACCCCCATGTTTACTGCAGCACTATTTACAATAGCTAAGATATGGAAACAACCTAAATGCCCAAAAATAGATGAATGGATCAAGAAGATACCATATATATACACAATGGAATACTACTCAGCAATCAAAAGAGATAAACTCATGTCATTTGCAGCAACGTGGATGAAACTGAAATGCTCAGTGAAATAAATCAGAGGAAAAATAAGATTATCGGGTGGTTTCACTTACCGGGGGAATATAAGGAAGTCAAGAAAAGGGTCATAAAGAAGACAAAACTTACAAGCTGACCATAGATCTGAGGCATAGAAGGAAGGGTACGGGTCAAAACAGGGGAGGGAAGAGCACAAGGGACAATGATGATGGCTCACAGGTGCTGTGGTGGTCAGAGAATTACAGGGACTATCCTGAGGGAGAAATCAAGTATTGTGCAAAACGAACAACAATCTGAGAAAATAAAAAATATAAATATATTAATTTAGAAAAAGTTCCTTCCCTTTGACCCCCATGCCTAAGAGTGGTAATAGCTCTCAGCTGTTACTAGTCCCAGTGTGCTTCATCAGTTCAGCTGGTTTCTTTAATCCTTCCCATAATCTTTATGATTTTTCTTATCATCAGATTCTTCTTAATTACCCCATTTGAGTATGACATCTGTTTCCTGCTGGAATCCTGACTAATACTCCGTCTTATTCTCACTCAGCCTTCATTACCAACACATGGTAATGACTTTGAATCACTATCACCCAAAGTCTTTCCAATTTCCAAGTACATATTTCAAAGTACCTTCAAAATACTCTAAAATAACTTCAAATTAACATGCCCCAAATTAAACCCATCTCCTTCACCCACCTCTGCCTGCCCTACCCACAACACCCTTCAACTCATTTATTTGCCTGAATTCTCGTTTTAGAGATAGACAACCATACACCCACATGCACAATCTAGAAAATTGGCAACCATCCTCCATCCCGCACTCTCTCGTGCCTGTCACCAAGTGATCCTGATTTTTTTCTCCTATATATAGTTCTTAAATCCATTTCCTCCTCTCCAACTGCACGACCTCTACTTTTATTCAGAATGCATCCTCATTATGTTGTACAGGAATCCCTGCTGCCTCTTATCAACTAGGTTATGATCATTTTGAGGAAAGAAGCAATTGACTGCTATTTGACTTCTATTTGCACCAGTAAGTGCATTAATGGAGTGGGGGGGTTGAATGAAGTGCAAAATGAAGATGAGGATAACAGAACTTGACTTTTTTCCTATAGGTATTATAAGTAGCAATTCGAAGTGGTTGTGTGCTAGGGAAAAAATCCAGTTTCTTGAATAAAAAAGTTAAAGCTCTGATTCACAGCACTGCCTATATCCATGGTGAAAACACTGCCAGTGCTGCCAATGTCAATCTACCAAAGCAACGTTATTGAATAAGAATCTAGAAAGAGATGAGGCCATCTGGATTTCCTGAGCTGGAATGAGCTGGTTCCAGCATACTACTGAAAGACCCAATTGCCATTGGGGAGGTTGGATTACCTAATCATCAGACATATCTGAAAGGAAGGGAGTGTTGTAAAATTCTACATGAAAAATTATATGCATTTACAGACATTTCAAAAAAGTAACAATAATACACAAAGTTAGAGTCATCATCGGAATCTGATCATTTGCAGAAAACTTAATTTTGTTTCATGAAAAGTTCCCGCCTTTGTTTTCTGTAATTTATTTTAACTCAGTTGAACAATCGTTTACCATAATACCTATATCTCATGGGACTCTGTTCCAGTGCAAAGAACCAAATATGGAAAAGAAGTTCTTTGTCTGAAACTACAGATATGGCATGACATAACGCTTGAGAACCATGCCGTCTTTACAAAGGGGAGGAATGACTGAAGGCTGCTATTTATACCTGGGAAGATACACGAAGTACTCTTAGAAGAGGTTACTTTGAGCTGCATGTTAGCCAAAAAAAAAAAAAAAAAAAGTTATGAAAAGTTGAGCAACAGAAAATGGAAATCGAAGTTAGAAAGGGTACTTGCTTGGTAATTGTGTTTGACATATAGTAGATACAAAGTAAATATGTATTGAGCAAATGAATAAATAAATGATTCAGTGTATAAATGACTAAGTGAATGAATTAAAAGAAAAACATGGGTAAAGGCAGAGACATAAAGGAGCACTGTATTAGGTTTGAACTATTGAACTTAAGGCAGCATCTCACATCACCTCATCTCAATTCAACCTTCATGCTTAGTACTCCTAAGTCACCTGTAGTGATGGTATTAATTCTTTGTCTCAGCATCTACCTATTCTGTCACCATCACTTGCACTGGTGTTTAATCTAAGAACTGCCACAGCCTCCCACGCACTCAACTAGAATCCACTCTTGCCCAGCTCCAATGCATCAGCCCTCGTAGAGCCAGAATTGAACTTTGCAAAACACCAAAATGAAAATCTGAGGATTGCTTGCACTTTTCCATTGCCCATTTAGGATTTAGGGTTTCTCAACATTCGAACGATATTTGTAAGACAGAAAGTCTAAACTCCTTAAAGCACCCTACAAGCCCTTTGGATCTGCTTCCACTGCCCTCTTCAGGCTAACACACAACCACCCTCCCCCTCACCCACATGAGTTCTGCCTGCAACCTGCTATTAGGCCATGGAGTGGAGTCCACAATGGCACTGGGGTTGGGAGGAACACTCCCCCCTTCTTTCTGTCACCTAATTTCACATACATGCTGTCCTCTCTGACTAGGTCAAACTATGTCTTAGGGCCCCATGTACCTTTCCTTTGTGGAATTTATCACAGTTATAAATGTGTACTTATCCTTATGACTGTTTGATTAATGCTAATCTCTGCCATTAGTCTGTAAGTTCCAGAGGGAGAGGTTATATCTGTTTTTACTCAAGTGTTTGGCACAAAATAGCTGCTTAGTGGGTGTTTGTTGAATGAATGAACCGAATGTCATGTTCCTTTCAATCTCCACATCTTTAAAGATTGTTTCCATTCCTGCAGTGACCTCACTCCTCCCAACATGCCCCCCCCATGAATGCAAATCTAATATTTCCCTGCCCAGCTCAAAATCCATTATTTAATTCAACAAATATCCACTAACAAATTACTATGTTCCAGGTCCTGTGCTAGGGACCTCAGACCTTAGCAGCTCCCCCGAGGAGGGTCTGATCTGTGCATAAAGGCACACCACTAACTGCCAACCTGTGAGTGCAGGGCCCTCATACTGGTGTGGCTGAAAATGAAGGAATCACAGCAGAGAAACAGACTGAGTCACTGTGTATTAATAAAGCCTCACAAAGGGAGTATCACTTGGCTTGTAATTTTAAAGGTTTCTTCTTGAATTACTTTTTACTTCTTAGAAAAAATATATATGGAGAGAGAGATGCATAGATATATCTACATCTATATATTTAAACCCACTTCTTACTGGGCTTCTACCCTGTACCAGTCACTCTTTTTATAAATTTACTAATTGAGTCTTCATTATCTTTTCTGAATCTAAATTGTAATAACCTAGTTTTATAGTAAAATTCCACTCAAGTATGTAATGTGTGATTGTTGTTTGAATTATTTCACTGAATGTCTTGGTATCCCAAGTTCCTGCTAGAGGGCTGTGGTCTGACTTTGCAGCCCTCCTGCATTCTAGATCTCCAGCCTCAATCACAGGGCTGGGCAAGCCTCAGGTTAAGTGGTTAATAGTACCTCCGGATAATGAAATCCAGGTGGTCTCTGAGTATATGTAGTGTGAATTTTTATTCCAGTTGAAGTGTCCCATAAACAAGTTATCATCATCATGAGAATTTTTTTTTTATTTATGCATACAAGAACTGGGGTGTAGGCCAGAAGTGGGGGTGGGGGTGGGGTGAAAGGATTCACCAGCGACAGAGCGGGGAGCAAAACAGGCAAATCTACTGAAGTACACTGCTGAGGTGAGCAGCCGACAAGACAAGAGGGGTCTGCTGTGCCATGTGGGAAGCTCCCTGGCTGGGCATAGAACTCGTGCTGCAGTGGCTGTGGATAGCTTCAAAGTGATAAGACTTAACCCGTTGTGCCACCAGAGAGGCCCTCTCATGAGAATCTTAACCTCTTAATGGCATATGCTTTTCTTTTCAATGCACTACTATGAGAATCAAGACTGTCCACCTACTGTCAATATTTCTTTAATGTTTATCCAAACAAGACCAAGAAAACAGAAGGGAGAAACTGTTTCTTTGAAGTTTCAATTTCCCAAGAATTCCCCCTGGTACAGGCACTGTTCAGGTGACACTAACCTACCTGGCTTCACGTTGTCCTAGCTACAGCACTTTGAGACCCATCCTGCTATCTCCATTTTACATAAGAAAACCAAGGATCAACCAAAACTTAGGGAACATGGACAAGATCTGACAGTACTGGCACCCAGAACTACTGATCCTGAAGTCCATCTCCTGTCATACTCACTTTTCTTCCTGCATAAATAGCTCTCAAAGACTTGTTCTGTATGATCACTGCCCTCATGTGTTTAGTGGGTTTTATTCTTGTCTAAGTGTTTCGTAAACACGTTATTACCATTATAAAAATTTTACTGCTTTGTTACATGATATTGTCTTTTAAAAACAAAAATGTGAAGCTTGACATAACACAACTGCAATCTATGTATTTCTACTGCTTCATTTTGAAGAAACAATGTAAAATAGCAGGGTATAGAGAGCAAAAGACTGTTCACTTCCCAGAAACTCCCTGAATATATGGACTGGATGAGTCACTTTTGCAGGATTTACAGTCTAGAACTTTACATTACCACACAGAGTGAGACTCTCAAACCTCAGTTAAAATCTGTAATAGGAAAAATGTAGTCTTTATCCAAATACTGTACTCTCAAAGCTTTCTTGTTAGCACTACTGAGATGATTGCAACTGTGCATTAAATGCAAATATTTTGTAAAATATAAAGATAAGCTTTTCTCTTTTTTTCTTTTTTGCTATAATAGGTAAGCTGCTTTTTGCCTCATTTATTAAAATCTCTAGATAAAAGTGTTACATGGCCTTCATTTTCCTGTAATGTTACCTATTATAACTTGACAAGAGTGACATATCATCTATAGAGCATACTTAAATTTATGACTTTTACAATTATTTTATTTTGCACATCTCACAGCGTAACATAAATTACAACCTGCATTCTTCCCCAAGTTAAAAAAAAAAAAAAAAACACATTTGTTGGCCCAATAAAAAATCTGGCATCAGTCTGGTGTAGTTTGGCAGTGAAGAAACCGTAAAACTAGCCTAAAAGAGAAAGAATATATTAGAGATAGAGCATTCCACTGGGTAAGTCTCACAATGATAGCTGGAATTTCTCAAAAGTTTGAGAAAATGTACTATATTTCCTAAACTATGTTATGCAAGTCAAATCAAAAATGATAGATCAATTAATGTAAAACATAAAAGCAAAACATAAATGTAACTTTTAAATTAACATTTTCAGGGTATTTTCAAGGACAGTTTCATATTTAAGTGCAATCAAATGATAAATATTTATTGACAAAAGAATAGTTACACTTACCAAACTGAATGCAAATATACCCCCCTTCCAAATCATTTCACTCTAATGAAAAGGTCAATGCCTCACAAATAAAAAAAATGTAGGGTTTCATATAAAAAAGTCAGAAGATGAAATGGACATACAAGGCTACTTATCAGTAATGGCCCCATGTTTCCAAGATGGTTACTTGCTAAACCTAAAGATTAAAAATTACTCAAAAATGGAAGAATTCTTTTTAACAAACATTCTAGATTTAGAACACAATCTTACCATTTTATGACAATCACAGGTAAAGTTATATTTGTAGAGACAAAATAACTATTGGATTATTAGAGAAAGGTTGCTGTACTCTTAAAGTGTCAAAATCAGGAATGAATTGTTATTCTTTTCCTTTAAAAAAGGCAGCTCGAGCTGCTCCCCACTCTGTCTATGGTGAACCCCCCCATGCCTCTGGCCTGTACCACAGCTTGTACGCATAAATAAATAAATCTTTAAAAAAAAAGCAGCTAATGCTAAGCAGCACACCATCTACTTTAGAGGCTTATGAACTCTTTACAAACTCTCATGACTTTTTCAACCATTAAAAAAAAAAAGGATTTTTTTAAGTAGAACAACTTGTAAAAGGTTGGATGGAGTTATCAAATGGGCATCAGACCTTACAATAATAAGAAAGGGAAATGAATGTACTGAGGTCCTTTGTGTTGCAAAGTTTTAATTCATAGAACATTTATTAGAGTTCCATTTTCTTCTCTTTCTAAAAAAATAAAAATACACTGAAATAAGAGACATATTTTGTACTTTGGCCATTAGCATAAAACTTACTAAAACAGAATAACTGGGAGAGCTGACATAGCTGTTTCAAAGGATTTATACTGCAGTCTATACCTACTTGTCTGTCTCCAAGGGGTATTTTTTTATTTATTATTATTTATATCTTTTACACTGTGTATTCCCCTTGGGCAACCCACCACCAATTCACCCATGACCCATCACCATATTTCCAAGGGGTATTTTTAATACTCATATTCAGAATGAGGAAAAACTGGAAAAACCTCATAAGATTGCTTATATGAAGCTCACTTTTAGGTTAAAATTTAAATGTCCCTTTATTAAAGTGTGTCGACACTATTAAGTTAACAAAAATTGAATAATCATCCAGCTCAGTGACTTTCAACTCTGCTAAAAATCAGGATCCCCTTTGAACTATGAAAATCTACTGAATCAAACTCTCCCAGTTAGAGTCCAAACATCTGACTTTCTTAAAAGTTTCATAAGAGCTTTTAGAACTCTGGTAATGAGTCTATTCTTTCAACCAATGTTCTCTGGTGCCTACCACTTAAAGAGTTAGGAAAGCAAGGGGGCTGAAAATACTCAGTCCTGTCATTGGGGGGAAATAGTTGGTTTCAATAATGTGTGATGAGAGCTAGAGTTAAGCAAATGGAGTGCCTTGGAGCAATGAATAAGTATCCCCACAACAATGAGGTTAAGTGGGAGAGTTCAGATCTCGAAAATAAAAGGACCTTTCTCACTCTCTTCCTTTGACTATAGTCACTGGTCCTCAAGGAGCCTGAGCTAGTGAAAGGAACACCTTGATTTAAACCACGTTAAAACTTTGACCATTACGTGGTGATTACAACCTAATTACTAAATTGAGTCTGGATATGACAGAAAATCATCAGAATGCTGAATTCTCATATAGGGGCAGGGAAGCAATCTGCCCCCCCTACCCCGGAGAGGACATAAAAGGGCAACGGGAGAAAGAGAACAATAAAAATAATTTACACTGGCACCACACTAGATGTGCTTGTTCAAGATCATGATTCTTAGGTGAAATGTAAAATAAGACCATGAAGAAGGATGCATGAAGAAGTGAAAAGCATGAAGGTACTATTAATGAGTACAATTTCTTAAATTGATTATCAAAAAAAATCTGATATTTTTATACAATAAATTGTTCTCCACTGGCATTCTGACAGTTACAAGTGGACACTGTCAACCTTTAATTTTACTGAATGCTGGAATAGATGAACAATATGGACCTCAGACTCCTCATATCTGAAAGCTTTAATCAAACACAACTGGACCCTTCTTTTAACTATGATCCTTTAAAATAGCATGTAAATCAACTAAGTAACTTTATATATACTTCCATTGGGATTCTTGACATTAAATTTTAAATCCAACTGTACTAGTTGTTATAAATTCAAAGAAAAATACAAATATTAAGAGATAGTTGAAGATACAAAGAGCATAACATTTCCACCCCAATTCTCCCAAAACAGTTAATGCATAGGAGAAGGCTGCGTGGAGCTTAAGGTACTAAAATTTGTTTGACTCTACTGACAAGAACCCTCTTCTAGAGCTGGACATCTCGAGTCAGAGCACATCAAGTTAACAAACTCATTAAGTCAATACTACAGACTAGAGAAAGAAGGGATAGTTGTTTCTGTCTTCAAAAATACATTAATCCAGAGAGACCCAAAGCATACTTAAGGAATATGAGGAGCCTTGGACTAGATAGTGGCCACTGGGGGTCACCTCTCACTCCCTTTCTTTCTTTGTTGATGCACACACCCTCTGCCCCAAATGTGCCCACTACATCTCGGCATGCTCCTTCTAGAGATATTTCTGCCTTGAAATCCTACAGCTCCTTCAAGTTCTATTTCAAAGACATATTCAGGATTAGCACACACTAGCTTTTCTTTTCTTCAAATGAGTCCTGGTCTTGTTGAAGAACAAAGTCACCACGAGTGGTTATGCCAGTGTCCCATGGAGCAGCAGTGAGAAAACAACCATTCAAATGACCGATTATCCTGAGCAATGTTTTCCTTCTCAAGCATTACACTCTGTCCCACTGCTGTATCAATGTCAACATCATTTCGCCCTCAGAAGCACTGAGGGCAAAAGGAAGTACATTGAAAATTTCAGTGCCTTCACTGAGTGCAAACAGATTTTAAAGACCTGTGCTTTCAAGGTTTTCACAAAATTGAAAAGATCGCCACAAAACACAAATTTCTCAACAATATATTAAAGATGAATGAACTCAAAATCACAAATGCTTCAAAGGTGGTTATTGACAAGGTCACAGGACACTGTACTGTGTCATGAACCAGATGTCAGCTCCTTAATGTAGAATTTCAAAATACTGGCCCACAGGAATTGTTTGTTTGTTCATGCATTTTTTAATTAAGAATATATAAAATAACATCTAAATGTAAGTAAAAGTTATCAAAAAAAACCTTGATTGTAAGCATCTCTTAAACATAAACACATAGATTTACCAAGAATGGGTCAGCAATCTCCTGCTGTATTTATGCATACAAGGCCAGAGGTATGTTGGGGGGAGAGAAGGGAGAGGATTCACCAGAGACAGAGCTGGGCGCAGCACAGGCAGACTGACTGAAATACACTGCTGAGGGGACCAGCGCGTAAGGCAGGAGAGGTCTGCTGGCCATGTGGGAAGCTCCCTGGTCAGGGATTGAACTCATACTGCAGTGGCCGCGGATAGCTTCACAGAGCTGTGACTTAACCCACTGCACCACCAGGGAGGCCCTGAATCTACTTTATTTCTTAAGATGCATTAGCATCCTCTCTTACAGAGGTGTTAGCCCATATAATAAATGTTGGGTGATGGTAATTAAAAATTTTGTTAGAAAGAACAAAACAAATCTGTTACAATTCACTACCTGTTGTCAAATAATAGTAACAAAATACATAACCTGGATTATTTGTTTTCTTCCTTACATTAATTTTTCTATGGCTTAATAGTTGCATTATTTTTCAAATTGTCTTTCGTTGAAAGGGAAACTTAGGGAATTCAAAATTACCAAAATAAGTCTTTATTGACTTCAAAATTTTAAGTCAGACTATTTGAAACACGTCTTTCCATAATTCAGAGTAATATCTGATACAAATTATATTTTAAGGAGATATACAAATGTATGTGTAAAGTTATCAGGAAAAAAGTAAAACAGTTAATTTTAATTAATTTTATTTTAATATACTTGTTTAAAATAATTTATGAAGAAATGTCTAGGATGATAAATATAACAACCAGCACTTGTATTATCCAATACGAATAATTTTGTCATCTCCTATGCAGTCTTCTAGAACAAGAGTGATGTCTGACCGTGAGGACATGGAGCATGATGCAGTAACTCTTTTTATTTTCTTTAAAGAACCCAATGAAACAAATGCAAAGCTTACCCAGAATCACAGACCACTTATTCTAAAATATGCTAGAGTATATTCTTTATTCTATCATGAAGTATATGAATTTCATTTCATAAAATTTTTCTCCATTCACACATTTTTTCCTTTTGAAAACAGCATGTGTGAGCAACACATATTCACAGCTGAAATTGTTTTTCTTCACATCTCAGAAAGATCATAAAAAGTTCTCATACATCTTCTTTCCTAAACTCAGAAGCAGATGGTAAGAGTGAGTGCAAATTCACCTAGTCAGTCCATTATTAAGTTGTCTCTGATATCAGGGGATCTGTCCTTTCTGGGTGCCTTCTAATTTCATCTTGCAAAAGAGCCCTCAAATTCTCAACATGTTATAGTTTTCCCCTTGTTCAATACCCTAAATCCACAAAATGGAAAAGCAATTTTGGCAATCATTTTCCTTTCCCACCAACAGCCTCTGTTCCCACCAACACTAATGTGATCCACTATCGTGACCCACCCCTACTACTCACCCTCCTGTCTAGCAAGTTAAGGTAGCTTACTAGTTAGCTGGCAGTAATCTGGACTGCCAAACTATATGCATCGAAGAGGAGGAGGATTACATACAAATCGTTCCAGAAAAGGAAGTCTCTTAATCAACCCACCACAAAATGAAACTAAAATGTCAGAGCATATTTCTTGTTAAATTTTGCTCATTTCTTTAATTTATACTATCCCCTCCTTGTCTTGACATTCAAATTAGCAATACAGGAAATTGTTTTCTGAAAAGAGGAAACATAATTATTGGCAACAAAAAGAAGAAAAAATAGCTCACCACTGCTACTGCTATCTATTAGTCATTAGTAAGAACTGATGTTTTCACCAGAAAGAGATAAAGGTATATTTCATTCTAATTCAACACTGCTGAATATTTATCCTTTAAAAACAATAGGATTGAATAGAAAATGACTGAAGTATCTCTCAGAGGTTTTACTCTTTACTCCAAAGAACAGTAACATTGTTCCTTAGAGAAAATCTGTCTTTTATGAAAGGGAAAATCCCTCTGCTTTACCACATATTAAGATTAGTTTCTATATTGAGAACATATTGTCATTATCTTGAATCTAAAATTTAAATTAAAATCAGTGATAGAACCAGGAAAAAAAATAGTCTGCAAACCCAAACTCTCATTCTCAATCAACTTATGATCACTGAAGACTTATGCAGTATGGTCTCTAAATTTTTATTTCTTTAGAATGGATTTTGAAATTTGGATCAGGTAAGGTTTCTGCAATGCTTAATAGTATTCCTGAAGTCTTTCTTTTTTAGCTCTTAGCAGCCGATCATCAATGAAAGTAGGCACATTTAGTCAGTGTCCTGCCAGCACATGTTCAGATTTGAACAGTCTGCTCTTCTTCCCTTAATTTTTTATCTATTTGGAAAGTCTATATCAAATACTGAAATTGAGGAATTCTACTTACATTCACTTACATCATAAATGCATCACTTACATTAAGACCAACGAAACAGTTTCCATGTTGCATAGAGAATATTATACTTTATGCATGCTCCTACTTAGATGAATAAAATAGCATATTATCAGAATCTTGTTATAAGTTTAACTTCAAAAATATTTTCTTCTCCCCTCTAGCTGCTGCTTAAGAAATGACTAGTCTTACTTGTTTCTCTCTTCATTTACTAATGAAAATTTATTTTGTTGAATATGTCAAGACGGTGCACTTAAAGAATTATATTTTTAGATACATTTAAGTTTTCCCTATCCAAATCTGGGTCTCCTGTTTGTTTACAGCTTTATGTGCTCCTCTAGCTCCTTAATTTCTCTATTTTTCACATTTTTATTCTGGCTTTAATTATTTAACTTAATGTGTTGTTAATGTGACACATGCAAAAGAATACAAAAAAAGTGTCTTCTACAAAAAAAGATTTATTTTTTCTTTGTGTCAGTCTATGAAATTTGTTTTTAGCTAAGAGATTGCACTTTGACCACAGCCAGAATCAAACATTTGTTTGATTAACAAGTGTTAATAATAGTAACATGAGTTATTTAACCTATTCATAGTTTATTATACTCATCTATTAAGCAGAAACAGCCACCCTGATTTACAATCATTATTGTTTTAAGGATTGAATGAGAGGCTACAGAGTAGCCTGTGCTAACAACGAGTGAGGACACAATAATCTTTGTAAGTATTAATAATTATCTTTTTGCCAGTGGATCTGTATGAAGAGCTAGAACTATGGTTTATTACAACCCAGTAGTATTTCCACCACTCGCCAAATGTGCCAAGAGGGCAGGAGTGCCCAAGAAATTTATCAACAAGATTTTCATGAAATACATTTTTAATTTCTACACATTAAATTCAACCTCCTTAATTTCAGCAAGATTAAATTTAAGGAAACATATGAAATTAGCCATACTTTGTCAGTCAAGGTTTGTTTTTTTTTCCCAAAATGTATATTATTTGATCTAAAATATTATATTTTATTCCAGATTTTTTATTACTTGCTTTTGAGCAAACATAGAGGTTGCTGTTTGTTTAACGTCACATAGCATGGGGAAATCGGAAAGGATTAAAGATGGTTTGTTCCAAACAACATCAAAATGTTGTTAGGTAGATACAACCTAAATGAATATTCAAAATTATTTCAGTTTATTGAAATGAAGGTTTGGCAGGGATTAGCATCTTTTTTAAAAGGTAGGCCACTTGTGGATTCAGTGTAGAATTATTCTTTTCATTTATGTGAAAAACAAGTATTTAACTGTCATCAAAGCATGTGTGTTCAATACAAAATTAGTTGTGAATCGAAAAAAAGTAAAAGGGTAGATGAAATAAAGATCACAGTCATGATGAGGTGCACCAGTGCCTCAACATTCAGACACAAAAACATTTAGATTATCAGCTGTGAAACACCACCTGTTCCTAATGGTAAAGTGGAAATCACCTATAAATTATCACGGTAGGTTTACGAATGATGAGGACGTAGGAAAGTCAAAAATTC
Source organism: Scalopus aquaticus (assembly GCA_004024925.1). Taxonomy (NCBI): domain Eukaryota; kingdom Metazoa; phylum Chordata; class Mammalia; order Eulipotyphla; family Talpidae; genus Scalopus; species Scalopus aquaticus. The sequence continues at coordinate 105,806 of PVIJ01000677.1, read as the reverse complement.
ATATTATTTTAGCAGGAACGCTGGTTTCTTTTCAACAAATACATTCTCCATGAGCTTTATTCTGGTATCTGTAAGATTTAAAACCAGTAAGCAAACATTTGTGATGGAAATAAAAACAATGGAAAAGAAACTAACATTCTTTATTTAAAATAATATGGATATGTACATAAGTGTGTGCCTGCTCTCTCACCAAGTCACACTCCTGCACAGCTGAATCTGTCTGATTTTGAACCTTTCCACTTAATTAACTAATAACTTACACAAGTGGGTTCGCTATTTCCACAAAGCCATTTATTTTTGTCTCATAGTTTCATTGAAAATAATATCAATTTCATTTTACAAAATGTAGAACACTAGGTAAAGCCATCACATATTTAAATTCAGATTATGGTTCAGTTCCCACTTCATAGAAAAGGGATTTTTTTTTCAAAATCAGAGCATAGGAATGCACAGACGGTAGGTAGTACTCACACTGGAGGGAAATATCCTTCTCTCCTTCAGGAGACACCCGTTTTGATTCATCCAGGAAAGAAGTCTGTTGTCTGTAAGTATGACCATTAGTGGCCATTCTAGCAATTTTGTTGACATAACCACTCTTGCAAGCCTCTTCACTCATTCCACAGCAATCTCCTACTCTATTGATATTATCCCTAGAACTTTCTGTGTGAGACAGGTAATATAACAATAAAAAAACAAAGAATAATATAAATAGCATATGTAATGGCAATAATTGCTATCATTATTACCTTTCTGGAGGTGCTCACTATGTTCAAGTTCTACTAAGTACTTACACATATACTCATTTAATCTTCCTGATAACCATAAGAGACAATGAGGTAATTATCCTTCTCACGCCACAGATTTTTTTAAAAAATGAGAGATTGAAGAAAAGGGACAATCAGGAAGGAGTAAAGGAAAACTGCAGGAGCACAGCTATATGGTGGGTCTGCACTGCCACCAATTCTGACTGGAGCAGATAGGTAGAAGACTCCAGAGGAAATAAAAGACAGAAAGACAGAAGGAGGGGAAATCTGAGACAAATATTAATTCCAAGAAAATAAAAACATAACACAAATATGCTAGTTCAGTAAATGGCTCAATGGTATGTAAAATTTATATTGCGAAGATACATTAATACTGAATATTGATAGAACCAAAATTTTAATGACTCTTTTGGAGTATAAGAAAAAGATTTATAACAGGGCAAAAACCTCATCTTCTATAGTAAGAAGTAAATTCTTAAGAGCCAAAAAGCAGGACACAGCAGTCTAACATGGTATTTAGAAATATGAAAGCAAATAAAGAAAAAAAGGCAGCTTGAATTGTTGATAATGGTTGCTCTCCAGAGCAGGAATCTGAGAGGGATGAGGCTTTGAGGAGCCTTGAGAACTATGGGCCTTTTTAAATGATTGAAGTATTTAAAAATATTAAAGCCTCCTGGATGGCACAGAAAAACAACAATTGTGTAAATCATATTAAGGAACATAGATGTCCTTTATGGCAACAGTACTATACTGGTGAAAAAAGGCAGTCAGAACAAAGCAAGTTAAAGGAGACCCCAGCAATGGGGCTAAAAACAGCAGTAAAGCTCTGGAAAATAAATGAAACTGTGCTTGGAATTTCTTATTTTGCCTCAGCAAGAAATACTGATCCTTTGGACTGCTCTGAAATCAAGTATTGAGAAGTAAAATACCATAGCAGTTTTAATGGAAATCCTTCTTTAGGGATAGCAGGTAAGACAACTCAGGAAGCAAGCCCAAGAAGGAGCAGAGGTTTTTAAACAGATGGAGATGGAGGGAGGGGTGGAGAAGGGAGAGGGCGAGCTCAAGGAGGAAAGTGTGCCCGTGGTGCAGAGCTTCTGGGAAGAGAGATGATGACTGGGGAAATAAAGGCACTGTGAGGTGTGAGGAGACAGTGGAATCACATCTGCCCTAATCACGTCCTGGGAAGTGACCAAAGTTTGCAGTGTGTGGGCATGGTATCACCCTGGAAGGGATGAAAATGGATTCTTTGAAGGCAAAAAGAAAATATATTCTCAGATATTGCAATGGTTCTGACTCTAAACAGCTATATTTTGTAAATAGCTGTATGTAAGGTGTTAAAATTTTATGGGTTAGAGAGATGATTAAGGTTAAAAGAGCATAAAAAAAATCTTTGGGGGATAATAATGAGAATAATCCAGCTGACAAACACTGGATTAAAGGAAAATGAAGAGGAATAATAATGGTTTGAGATCTTTGGGATGTAAATTGATAAAAATTGAGAAGGAACTGACAATTCTAGAAGAATGAGAGCATTGTGGTTTAAACCATCATCAAGGTAAATATTATTAGACATATTATACCAAAATGTTCTTTAAAATGATGTAACAGTAGAGACACTCAAATCAAAATTGCTCTAGTATGTAAATTGCTGATTTGTTTTAGCAAAATTTATTCTTTGTTCAGTGAATTCTTTGATACCAACTCCATGTACCCCATTACCTTTCAGAGATCAGTAAGTTAAGCTCATGACAACCCCAAATTTTATTTGATGACTAACTTCCATGTGAACCCAGTAAAGTATCTTCCTGAATTTCTAAATACTAGCTTTGAAGTCACAGCTGTATAAAAGAAATCAAAATTTCCATTTTAATTCAGAGCCCTGACAGCCCGAGGTTCTCACATATACATATGATTTCAAAATTTGAGATGGGAAAAATCCAAGCCCAACTGAGGTCTCATCCCCTTGTCAACACTGGTCTTCAATCTGAGGGTGTATGAAAGATTTGGTTATCCTCAGGTTCCAAAGAAAGTGCCTCCAGTGAGGGCTTTCCACCCACCCATCCTCAGAACGAAATTTACATGATTAGGGTTGTTGATCATCTCACAATTACTCACACATACGCATCTTTCAAATCAAGTTCTTCATTGCATTCTAATATTTTTAAAGCTACTTCTTAACAGCAAGAAAAATTAGTTTACCCAGTTAAGCCTCAAGCTCTTGGCATGAGGACAAGCCCTGTCTTCTTTCCTTCTCACTCTATCTCCAGTCTGGAGAAGAATTCTGACATTGACACTGCTCAAAAAATATCTGGTGGATGATAACCTAGAATACACTGTCTCCTAGTATACTTAGCAATATTTCAATACCTAAATTTTATTGTGAAAAACCAAGGAACATAGAATACTTCATTAAAGTGAACCACTAGAAATCATACTGGCCAAGTAATACAGAAAATTTGTATCTTGTGGCACATCAAGAACATCTTGGGCTAACATGTGTTTTGCACAGTGAAATACGGTAGGTATTCAACTACTAATTTACTACAGTACAGCATGAAATCTCTAATTCAGAAAACCCCTAGTCTATTGTCCTCTTTTAGGATTTGAGGAATTCCATTCTGTCCTCTTTAATGTACATATTCATAATAAAGTTAATAAATACTTAAAAATAGAATTTAAGAAAAACAGAAGGTAGCAAGTTGTCCTTGTAAGAGGAATCACTTAACTACTTTTAGTAGAAGTAGTTAATTTTCTGTTTTCTACAGAAAAATAGAGTAAATTTTCATTTATTCTTGGAAACAAAGTAGTCAAACTCAAGTAAATTTGATGAAATGTGCTAGTTAATTTCATTTCTCTTCATGTCCACAATCCTATCATCATTGTAAATGATGTCAGTATTGATGATTTCAATATCTACATCAACAACAAGGCTCTAGTTAAAAGGAAAATAATGGGGTGGGGTTGTCAGTTTTGCTTTCTGCATTCAGAAAAATAAAAGTGATATTGAGCCTTCATTTATTTAGTTAGCATCTGTTGAGAGCCTACTCGGGGCCAGGCAGTGTTCTAGGACATGGGGCTCTAGCAATTAAAAAAAGATTTAAGTCCTTGGTCTCAGATAACTCACATTGTAGTGGGAGTAAACGAACAATAAATGAAAAAAGTAAATATACATTACATCAGGCTGTGATAAATGCTATGTAGAAAAGACAACAGGTTAAGGAAATGGTGAGTGTTGGAAGGAGGTGTGTCCTATTTCATAGGAAGGTGATCACAAAATGCCAGTCTGATCAGATGTTTCACATTTGAGGAAAGACCTAAATCACTGAAGAAGCAAGTTGTATATATTTCTGGGAAAGACTGTTTCAAGGAGAATAAGCGCAAAGACACTGAAAATGTGTTTTCTTGGTATAGAAAAAAGACAGCAAGGAATTTTGACTTGTAAGGTGGGTTTTACCTAAATAGTTCTCTTGCAGTTCCATCCATTTAAATCTCACTGGTTCTTTATAGTGTTGCTCCAAGTGAAATCCCTTAAACTAAGATGTTGCTGGTATCCCTCCAAAAAGATTTGGCTTCTCCATCCTCTGTATTGCAAGAACTTGGCTCAGATAACTGTATTCTACAAATTAACTTATTTGTAGATTATGAACACAAATCTAGGGTCAAGACTTCACCACAAATTTTTATAACCCCTTCTGAACCCAGCTGCCTTAAAACAATCTTATCAAACTGCCTAGGAAGTCAGTGGCAGCAATGGCAGATGGTATGGGCTTTCCAGAAATTCAGAGTCAGTGCGTACTACTTCTTTATAGTTTAGTACGGTTTGAAATCAGAAAACACAAGATAAGGCAGCCTCAGTCTTGTGGAGCTCCATGCTTTGGGAAGCCATTCTTTTGCTTCTTTATCAGCAGATTTGGGCCAGCTTTTCATTCTGCAATGGTTTATACAGGTGACTGGTTTCAGATAATGCTGGAATGCTGTAACCAGTGGGTGAACAAATGAAGCAGCTAGACTGAGAGGACCTAGTATTTTGTTTCTTCTATCACAACCTGAAAATGAAACATTTGTTTCTCACACATCTGGAAAAATACCAACCCCTCTAGTTCCACCAAGTTTATTCATCTGAGTCTCAACTTGCAAAGTCTATCTAAAAATGTTTATGTTAACAGAACACTAGTCAGAGTACATTAGAAAATCTTGGTTCTATCTTAATTCCAGCAATATACGTGAATTTCAAAAAGGGATGGGCCTGTCTTTAAATGGATACAGCAGGTGGCCACATTGAAATCTAAAAGCCAGTGAGTAAAAGGATGGTCCCGGGACTGAAAGCATGGCCTCCTGGGAACATAACAGCAGCTCCCACCAATCTCTCATGTGAGACTAACATGTTTCCACATTGAGAGGCTATGTTTGAAGCTCATTTTAGTTTTTTCAAAACTTGACTCACTCATTGGACACACAAACGCAGATGTCTGCCATCTTGTGGCCAAAATCAGAATCAGCAGTTTAAGTTTTCTAGAAAACAAGGCATTTTTTAGAAAATTTTAACCTAAGTCTCATATTTAAGAAGTAGGGAAAATGTCAGTTCCAAAGAAAGTCTGATATCCAGTGGCCACTCCACCCTAACACTGCTTCCTCTTACCTTGACACCAGGTGGGGACTGGGCTGTTTAGAATCCCTTGGGAAACTGTTCAGGTCCCATGAATTTTCACAAAGATGTAAGTCCCAGTAAGAATGCATGTAACCTTGATTATCATCCCTTAGCATGAACAACGACACCAGTGCCTGAAACAATTCAGAAACTCAATAAATTTAAAGAACAAGTAAATGACTGGTAGAAGAGCTGGTGACCCAGACTGTGGGTCACCTACCACAGGATTTCTAAAGTTCTAAGGGAGAGGGTGATAGACCATTTTAATTTTCTTAAATATGAATGTATTACTTTACAATTTATAAGAAAGTATCAATTGTACTTTATATGCTTTTTAAAATACACTCATTTGTAGAAGACCTAGATATAATGCCCTTTAATCAATGAGCAAAGCTACTCTATGTCCATTTAAAAACACTCACAATGACTGAATTATAAGGCACAAACATAGTAGTATTAGACTATTTTGTCTTTGCTTTCTTGGCATCCTTTGTTTAATCAATGATATATGTGATGACCTTGCTCAGAAAGTTAACCCTTAAATACAGCATTACACACATGCAAAAATATGGTCTGTTTATGAGTTAGTTCCATGATATCATTCAAGAAAGACAAAAAAATAGTTGAAGACTGCCTGTATTTGCAATAACAAATTCATTTTCATACCATGTTGTGAACACTGCTATTAATATTTTTCAAAAATAAAGCAAAGCTTAACAATTATTTAGTAAAGAGTATACACTGGATGGAAAACTGATTCATCTGAATTCTACACCTGATATCTCAGTTCTTCCTCAATTGTGTTTAAATTCCAGTGGAAAAGAGCACTCCACCCTTCCTCAAAGCCTGAGAAACAACCTAAATTGAATGACTCATCTTACCAGGGAACAGCCTAAAATAATGTACCCCTTGCCAATCCAGGCTTTATTCTACTCTGAAGAACTAGAAAATCTCTCTCCCTCTCTCTCTCCATTCTTTCCATCTCTTTCCTCCCCACCCTCCATCTTCTTTCTTTCTTTCTGTGTCTTCAATGATTGGGTCTTAAGATTTAGCAAGCAGAAGTATCATTCTAGTATTTCTTTACGATGCAGATTGACAGACCTACCTCTAATCTGATCCTGTTGGTCTGGCCTCAATCCCAGAGATGACATTTTCAACAACCACCTCAGAGCATATGATCTCCAGCTATGATTTTAGAAACATCACTCTAAATGCCTGTGATGGAAACCTTTCCAGGGATTACTAGAAGTCCACAGGAGACGTGGACTTATGGTAGCTGATGATGAGTCAATAGTGCCTACTTCAAAAGTACTGTCTACTAGGACTACTTAGTGATAGGAAATCAGAATTTGGAGGATGTTATCTGAAAGGACCACACTCTCCAAATATCAGGGTCAGCACTGTAAGCATTACATCTATGCAGAAAACCGTCCTGACAAGTCAAACTGAATTTGACCTGGGATATTTCTATTATGTTCTATGTAATACTCATTAAGAACTGCTTACTGTTTATTAATACATAAATGATTTGGTCAAAATCAAGACACACTGAAAACTACTAACTCTCAGATTAATTCCCCCACCACCATGAAACAAAGAAAAGAGGGAACACCATTCAACAACAAATATTTAATGAAAGTTTATTAGGCACTAGGCACTGTTTCAGGTCCTTGGGATCTATCAGTGAATTAAACATAACAATCTCTACTCTTACAGGGACCTAAAACTTCATTCAATTTGGTGAGCTTTTCATTTACATTTTGTAATGTAAAGTTCTGGGTATACAGAAATAAATGGGTGGCTCTTGATGAGAAGTTCGCAATTGAAAGGAAAAGACTGTTATGTACATAAGTTTTCTAGTGCAAACGAGCATTTCGAATGTTGTGAGACATGAAAAAAATACACTAAAGGAACACAGGGGTTGAAAAAGTGAATTTTGCTGGAAAAGGCAGGCCTCCTAGTATTTGTAGGACTGGTATGGCCAAAGGTAGGCTAGCACATTTCAGGAAGTCAAGATCCTAGAGACAGAAACCTAGAGACAAGAGGATGGAGGCCCACCCAGGGGTCCTCAGGCAGGCTGGTGTGGCTGCAGTGCCACAGCAGGGGGCAGAAAGAAAGGTGGAATGGAAAGCTTTGTAGCAGGAAATTATAAATGATTTCAACCTCAGGACAAGTAAAAGCAAAGGGAGACTGAAAGTAGAGAGAAAAATTAGGGGCTACTTAGGATCAAGAAAGGAGGTAAGGGGAAAGGTCTGTATCAAAGAAGTGATAAAAGTAATGGAGGGAAAGGAATTGACAAGATAGGTTGGGAAAATCCATCAGGATTTAGAGACTGTACATGAAGAGAGAGAGCACAGAGGGAACAAAGGTTCAAAGGGCTGAAGTCTGACCTACTAGGATGACTGTAATGCTATCAATTAATGTAGAACACCTAAGACAAATGGTGTATTTTGGGAAAGTGATGGGTTTCAATGTTCATGTGGTACATCAGAGGTACTGACTGATACTCTTCGTGTAAATGTCTGAGTGCCAGACGCATATCTAGCACTTGAAGGAGAAGGTGTTAAAGAACTGAGTCCACTGACACTTGAAGTCCTAAGTGTAGTTGACATCAATGGAGAATGAGGGAAAAGGTGAGCCTGAGCTGATTCCTGGGAAGAGACTTAGCATGGAAAAATCAGACAAATATTAACATGGGCTCAAAATATCCATGCTTATTAATGTCGAGGACTGGGGTGACTCATTCAATACCTTGGAACTTCAGTTGCCCCAAATATTAGAATGAAAGCTGTAGAAATAATCTTTATATAATTTCACTAACTCAGACTGCAGTCTGAAGTCTCAGAGAGCTTCAAAGTTTTAGCCCCTTAACATCTAGCATTCTACTTTTTTTAAAAAAGATTTATTTATTTATGCATACAAGCTGGGGCACATGCCAGAGGCATGGGGCGGCGAGAGGGCTCACCAGAGACAAAGTGAAGAGCAGAACAGGCAGATCGACTGAAGTACACCACTGAGGGGAGCAGCGGGCGAGGCAGGAGAGGACTGCCACGCCATTTGGGAATCTCTCCGGCTGGGCGTTGAACCCGTGTCGCCTCTGCAGACAGCTCCACAGCGCAGCGCTCAACCGCTGCACCACCGGGGAGGCCATAGCATTCTACTTTTATGTGTTCTCTTTATAAAACATAACTAGCTTTACTGAAAACTCAAGGTCACCCCAACCTATTCCTGTCTTCCTGCTATCCAGGGAAATATTCTCCTAGAATTCTTCCATAAGCTGTTTCTTATAATAGGGGAGCAGTAGCAATTACCATTATTAAGAGCCACCTCTCCAAAATTCAGAGAGAAATATATTAATTTTGATTTCTATAGGAATTTTATTTTCAACAAGTGCCTTCGATTATGCCTTCACTTAGTAGCATTCAAAGACAGCGAATATGACATGTTTTTCACACTTGTCCCTAAACTGTAGTTTTTTTATATACAAAAGCTTTTTTTTAAATATACAATAGATTTTGTTAAACGTTTTTAAGATTTCAAAATTCAGAATCCAAAATGAGTAATCTGTTCATCACTAATCTAAAACATGTGAAACATTAAATGTCAACATAAAATTCAATTGTGAGTATATGTCATCAAACATGATGATGTGGCATCAAAAGTGAGTGGCCACTGCATTTCTATCAGCCCATCAGCCAACATTACCCTGATGGCACAATAATACTCCTAGAGTAGCATTTGTATCTAATTCTTACAAATCCAAAATATACAGCATAATCCTAGGGGCAGAGAACGTGCTAAATAAAGACATGCCTTACTGATCAGAAATTCAAAGCAGACATATTTTTATATTGCTGGGCCATTTAAGCAGACTGATTTTTAAGCAGTGAAATCAGCAAACCCTTGGAACACATTGCATAATTTAAAAATAAAACAACAACAGGTAGATTTACATCTAAAGACAAGTTGCAAAGGTCTATTATTATCCCAGTTTTACATAATATTATTAGCCATAGCTATCTTTGACAGCATTGAGTCATGATGGATTTTTACTTTGACATATTTGTGCAATGTTTGAATTTTGTGTAATTCATATTACTTTTACAAACAGTAAATAAACATTAGAAAGACTATATATCTTTTATATTCCTGGTGTCCATATTAAGCATTTATGGGTAAAACTCCATACTAAGTACACCTCAGGACAATCAAAGGTATAGGAAATATGATGTCTTACTTCAAGGATTTCACACTGTCATGTTTGAAATCTCTCTCTCTCTCTCTCACACACACATACTCACACACACACACACACACACACACACACGAACAGTGATAAAAGTGAGAATCTGATAAAGTACCAAAAAAATGAATTTATAGTGAAAAGTGTCATTTTCTTACCAAAATTGGGACCCCAGAGGATTTGTAAGAAAGGTCATTCTAAGCAACCCAAGGACATATTAGAGTCATGAATAAATGGTAGAGGGTTGAGGGGAGAGCAAGAACTAGGATAAAGAGAAAGGCAACCCTGAGAATTGAGACTGGATTTAAAATGTAAATCGAAGCCACAGGACAAGCAGAATGCTAGTTGAAAGGTGATGTAAGAGATGAGTTGTTATGCAATAGGTAACAGAAGGGAATGCCAAAGAAGTTTTTTGAGGACAAGAAAAAAAACATGATCCAATTTGAGCTCCAATAAAAGGAATATGCATAAAATGGATTAGACAGAGGGAGTATTGTTAGTGAGCTCATGTGGGCAACCCAGACTCTATAAGAGAAAAGGCTTGCTAGAAATGCAGATTCTCAGGCCCCAGCTCATTCCTTCTTTCACCAAGATCCCTGTGTGATTTGAAGGCACATTAAAGTTAGAAAAGCAATGATTTAAGGTGCTTCTAGTAGGAGAGAAAAGATGCCAAGAGCTTTGAACTATTACTTGATTAAATTATTACAGTTTGGTCTCTGACTAAATGTGGGAGGCCATGGAGAGAATACATCAAGATTACTCAGCTGAAGGATGGTCATGCTATTCATAGAAAAAGGAAACCCCAGAGGAGCAGAGTGAAGAGGAAGCAGGTGAAGGCTGTGCTACCCAGCAAGCTCACTGAAGCACTCCTTCCAGAAGCCAAGCTGAGCCTGGAGACCTGAAACGGTTGCTAGCTACACAGAAGGGTATTTGAAACCATGAAAATAAATGAAGTTACAAAAGGAAGAGGAGGCAAAGTAGGCATGGGAGTCAAGCGAGGGGAAAGAAATTCCTGGACAATCTCACACCTCTCAGGGGAGGGGGTGAGGAAACTGGAGGAGGAGAAGGAACCAGTAGAGTGGAGAGCCAGGGAAATATGCTTTAAAAATCAAGGGAGGTTAAAAGAGTTAGTAGGAGATTAAAGGGGTTACCCAAGAAAGAGGCACTTACTTTATGAGTTTAAAGACTTTTGGAAAAAGTGGTTTCTCTGAACCCAGTGGAGATGGAATCCACGGTGCAAAGGGTTCCAGTCAGAGGGAAATGAGGGGATCCTGGAGGTTGTTAATTGAGAGTAAATGAAAAAAACAAACACGGTAATTTGGAGGATGGCACAAAAGTCCAGCCAAATTCACTTGAAAACATTAGACTTGCAAGATTTTCTTATGGAATAAAGATCAGAAATATCCTCATCATAATCTAAGAAACATAAGGAAGGCAAACAAGAACTGTAAGTATTAGATTTCTGGTTCAATATAAGGAAGCTCTGTCTCACGCTCTCTGACAATGGACTAAGCCACCTTGTAAGCATCAACTTCTCAAAGCATAGACAACACAGTTTGATGAAAACCAATCAGAAATCACAGAGCAGAATAATATTCATTGATAACACCGGGTTCCCCAAAGGTACGTTCACATCCCAAACCTGCGACCATTACCTTTGATGCCAGAAGATAAGATAAAATTAACACTCTTCAAAAGGAGAGCTTATCATGAATTTTCTGGGTGGGCCCCCGTTGCAATCAGTTGAAAAGGAGGAGGCTGTAGACTGCAGGCAGAAACTAGAGGCAAGTCAAGGAAATCACGCCACCATAGGGAGTCACTGGGGAAAGGAAGGATTCTCCCCTAGAGACTCTGGAGGAAGTGAGAGCCTGCTAACACCCTGATTTCATTCCTTGGTCTATGAGTTATTGGAGAATACATTTCTGTGACTTTCAGCCCTGGGATATGACTACAACATCTGCCATCACCTTTCACCACCAAGAATTCTTAAGTTGCTCACATCTCATGTTGAGTGTCGGCTTCTGTAAGGCAAGGGCCTGGCTTCACACTCTTGTGTCTCCTAAAAAGAATGTCCCCAGTGCCTGGCACATTAGATAACATTGAGAGTGAGAAAGGGAGAGACAGAAACTGACACCTTCTGCTCAGCAAGTATTCACTAAAATGTACTTAGCATGTACCCTCTGAAGTTAACCTCTTTGGAGAGAATGTAAAAAATACTTGGATTATCCTTGACCATAACAGGTAATGACAGTGAGAACAATCAGAATTCAGACGAGGGACATACGACTTGTAACTGCCTAGATAGATGTACATTTTCCGTTTCTTACAATTAAAGGAATTAATGATGAAAAATAATTTATCCCCTAAACAGCGCAGTGATAACTGTACTCAAGGCAAAGTGGGAAAGGATGACCAGTTCCTACGTGATGAAAGGGATTTTGGGGTGACAGGGATAAGAGGAGGACCCAATAGAAGGGACATCATGGCAATTCCAATTTCCCTTCACATCTCCCTTGCCATAAAGATAAGGCACAAGGTGTGTGTAACAATGCACATGAGAAACCACAAGAAAAATGAGGATCTCTGCACTCATATTGTGTATGAATAAGAACTTCTATTCAGTGCAAATGAGTTGAAGGTTCTCCATAGGAGAGAAGTTGTGCTTTTAGACAGCTGAACTAAGTGAGTTGACTATGAGAAAAAGTTCACTGTTCAATAATACTTTTAAATGAATATAACTCTCCATCTATCTGAAAGAGAATCCAATCACATATGAAATACATGTGGATTTAAAATACCACAGGATTGAAGTCCATTGGAGGTGAGCGTTGACTTGATGAAACTTCAAATGGATGTGGGCAACATGTGGTGCTTACGAAATGGTATAGTGGCTAGCAAAGCTGCCTTCCAAGAAATCACCAGATTTCTCTGCAGATGGGGGCCCATGGGCAATTCTAGTAGGAAAGAAATCTACTCTAGAGCGATAAGTTAAAAAGAAAATGAAGACATAGACTGTTGGAAGATCCCTTTCCTATAGCTACTGATAGGATATATTCTGCATGAATCTAGTTTAATGGCCAAGGCTGCCTGTGATAGACTGGGCTTCAGTAGAACATTAAGCACCTCACAACCATCAACGTCTGGTGCTTTGCAATAAACATCTGGTAACCCCATCCTCAATGAAACAGGCTACTAATATTGTACTTTGGCTTCACCTCTCCTGACAGCTGTACAGAAGAAGTTGAAGGATATCCTGCCTGACTCTGGTATCCATACCAGCACCACTTCCTGCAGTAGAGGTGACTGAAGGTAGAATAAGTCATGACTCAGCTTGGTATGCCGGATTTCAAGGGGACACAGGGGACAGGAAATAGACAAGGGCTAGGATAGAACGAATCGCCCAATAAAGGATAAATACTGTAGTGGAAAGTCAGCAACTCAAATTACAGAGGTCAGAAGGAGTGTGGAGTTCTGAGATTTGATCTGTCCAACAATGACAGACAAAGAGATTTTATTTGTTAAGTGGAACTTGACAAACAAGTCTCTAGGCAGAAATAATATACTCTCAGAAGGGTGGCTGTGCCTTAGATCTGAGGGATCCTCCACTTCAGGGCTGCATCAGAGATGAAGAAAAGAAAGAACGGATCTTGCCCCTCGGAAGAAATTCTTGCAAGTGCTAAGTTAACTATCAAGGTCAAAGCTAAAGTTTTTCCAGCAAGACTTTTGTTTAGTACTAAGTGAAAACATGACAGACGCCTAGTCCTATAAAACAATAAATATGACAAGTGTTAGAGAACCTGAGGCTAGCTGGGCATGGGAATCACTAAAGCTCACTTGGCGAGGGCAAGATCGCAGACTCCTTTCGTCTGTAGTCTTCACTGGTTGAGGAAGCAGAAACCCAGTCCCAGAGTCTTATGCACAGCATGGCTGAGGAAGCAAAAGCTCATAGGCCTTGTGTCTGTCAGCTCCTGTTTCCCTAATTATATGCAGTCATCTTTTCCACCATTGTGTCTCCCCAAAGTGTTCATATTCTAGCTGGCTTCAGGATGAGCTGACACAATTGGTCAGAAGAAAATATTCTCTGTGGAAGGTGTAAGCCAGGCAGAGTACTTGGCCCTCAGGAGTGCATGAGCAGGAAGTTCTGACAGGTGGGAGAACAAACTGGCAAGGGGAGAGACTGTTGGAGGCTGGGAAATCTGCACGTCGCCAAAACCTCTGGACAAAAATGAAGCACACAGCCACCATCTACAAAGCTAGGGGGATACATACACCCTGACTCTGTGCCCACATCAAGGAATATTAAGGTAACAGTTAATCCAAATCATGCACTACATTTTGCCTTGCATTAAAAATTGTTCAAAGAGCACTTCCATATGCACCATACTTTTTGACCCTCAAGACCACTCTGCAATTAAAACAGAGCAACCTCCAGCATCACAGACAGAGCAAACTCCAGCATCTCTGTGTGAATTCCAGGAGAGTAATGCTCTAAGGTGGGAACAGTATTCAAACAAGACCCACAGTGAGTTCATATTTTCAACAGTTTCACTGCAACAAAAATGTTTTTTATGTTTATCCTTGAAGGTAATTCTAATGTAGGATATGCAACTTTTAGGGAATACAGAAGCCTAACTGAGCAAAATGTTGTATTTACAACTAAAAGGTAACACCTTGTGTGCCAGCCTAGCCTCTCAGTGGAAAGCTGGTGGAATGAGAAGTTCAAGATTCATAGTCTATCCTGAGTTGGATCTGAACAAGGACTGCTGTCTTAGTGGAGACTCTGTGAGACAGGAGAAATTAACTTCCACTTTGACAGGTCCCACCACCTGTCAGATTCATTAGATGATCTCTTCACATCTGCCCCCTAAAATAAAAACTTTCCGCTGAGGTTGAAATTGTATCTCAAAGTCTCTTAAGACTAGTAACCAGGAGAGGGGTCCTCCTGGACTAAATAAGATGGGTGGATGGGTGAAAGATCGTGTGTAAGGTTTCACTGCCGTAACATCTAGGAGAGCACTGATTTCAAGGATTAAGCATAAGGCACATTTTATTATGCTGCTCTTCTTTTCTTTTAAATAACCCTGGTGGAGGGATTTGATCATTTTTTAAATTAGGGCCATATATGCCTTTTTTATATTCTTTTGTAAGAAAGATGTATTTTAAATTCACAAACATATTGCATAAAATATAACATTTCCAGTTAGTTCCTGGTACTTCAAAACCACAATGCAAGGATAAAGCTATTAGTCATAATATATTAGATATAAAATTAGGTTCCATAAGCAAAGGACGATGCATCACTATGCATACTGATCAGAGACTCCATTTTCATATGATTCACAGTTCATTCATCTCCTATCTGAAGTGCCACTACACCACAGCTGTTCTCAATATAACTTCTCCGCACTGCAAACAAGACCCAGTTTCTTAATAGTTACACTGACAACGACTAATGTTAATAGTCACTAGGTAAGGCCAATATGTTTGGCTCTGGAAATGAGAGGGGGAAATTTAGGTAAACAATTGAAAAAAAAATAATTTGCAATTTTCAACCCCCCAAGTTAACTCGGCTTTAACTCATATCGTTTAATGTTCTGTCTACTCAATTTTCTGGTGTGGATCCAAGAAATTCTAGTTCTCTGAATTTCAGTCTTTTTTCCAGGCTTATTTTCAACAGGTTGCCAGCCATTAAAAGCTAAAATAGCATTCAAAGATGTTCATATTTTATACACTCTAATTGAATATGACAAACAAGTTTCATTCTTTAAAATAAGAAATTTGTCTTTCTAAGAAAGTGAAGGATGCTCCCTAAAGAATTAAGAAAGCCTAAATAATCTTCAGAAATAAACAACATTTTTGAAATAATCTTTTACTTTTTTCCCAGGAAGAAAAATGAGGGAACATATATTCATACATTTCTCTAAAATTTAAAAAGTTTCCTAAGTAAGTTTAAATGTAAGTTTAATGAAAAACTGGTCTTCTTACAACATTCAATCTTTCTGTAAATTTTAACCAATTCCAGGTACACGCCTTCCCTTTTGCCAAATTACACTTTTATGATAATTTTTCATGCAAAAGATATACACTGTCAAAGAGTGTCTCAAAATCAACTTTCATCTCATTTCCTTTCTTAAATATCTCAAGTCCATTCGATCCATGTTTGCTAATATTCAAAAAACAATATTTCACATTTCCATTTTCATGTTAAATCAAATCTTACATCATGCCCCCCAACTTATAAATATCAGACCTGCAATGTAATTTATTTTTAATTAGTAATTTAAGCTAAACTTATATTTCCATATGGAAACTCATTTCAAAAATTATGTGCTTTCCAGTTCAATAATAGCTAATTATATATTAAGTTAATTGAGACAAGTCAAGTAAACAAATCTAAAGATAGGTTATTGGGTGGTGGGAGTGTTTGATCTAAACCACATTTCTGTGGCATGTGGAATGCACACTGGAGAGGCAGGCATGTTCCATGTAGACTTCGCAATACCAGCTCCTATAACAAGAGGGAGCACCCAACGCCATATCTACCCCAGCACATTTGGAAGAGAAAGATTTCAGTTGTTTTAAATTAACATGCTACTATCAAAATCCTGCCAATATGTATGAATTTGTTCTAGGTTCAGGTCTCCCCTTACCTACGTGATTATTCTTATTCAGGGCTCACAAGTAAATTCTGGGGCATTGTTTTAAAACCAGGAAATAGTGATGAATGGCTCATGCAATATAATGACCTCACAATATAATATTTTGGGGGACGACATTATCAACAAACACACTTTTTAAGATTGTTGTTCAAATAATAAGAACTAAACCCCCCAAAATGAGGGATTAAGTATTTAGAACTCAGAGGCTGAGAAATAAAGGTCTGTGCAAAGCATACAGTGGGGAAAAAAAAAAGTGTCCTTAACAACATAAACGCTTCAATAAATACATTTACCTCCTAAGGAGAGCCATCCTTTCACACTGCAAACACGGGCAGCGGAAGGAAAACATATCCTTACAGCCATCGGACAGGTTCAAATAACACTTGCAGACAAATGAATGTTTGCATTCTTGAAATCTATCCATATGGATGCAATTCCTAAACCCCTGCTTCCTCTACCACTTTCAACCTGCGTGCTAGGAGAGTCGCACACAGGCATATACACTCAGAACCGGATCGCAATTCCAACACGCACAGCGCTAAGTAGACAAGTGAATTCTGCTGTTCCAGTCAACTGTCCCCCTGCCCCCACCATTCAAAAACAGGCAGAAATCAACCCAGCTGTTAAAAGGTTCTGCTGGGGAAGAAGAACTCCGTATCAGCTCAGGGGACGCCCTCAGCAAGAGCACCCTGTCCCTGGGTCAGTGTATACCTTCGCGCAGGTGTTACTAGAAGTGCCAAAATTGCCTCTCCTCCCCCAACCACCGAAATGCAATCCCGACCAGCGGCCCGGCTGCGAGGTTTGCGGGTGCGAATTAATTTAACCTCTTAAAAGCCTTAGCAAACCAAACGGGGGGACCCACACATGCACAACACATACCCTCGCACACAAACACACACCGAGCCGAGTGGCTGCTCGTGTCCGAACACTCGGTGCCACGCATCCGGCATGCATTCGGCATGCATTCGACAATCGGGAAAGGGAATCTTAGCAAGGGAGAGCAGGGTGGGGCGACCCAAACCCTCTCCCGGTCACAGCTCCCTTTATTCGATCTCTTTCCCGGCACTTGGTGCCACTCCGGCATTCCCACCCTCGATCCCACAGTTTCAACTCCTCACCAGATCGCGCTCTCCAGGTTTAAGTGTCCCTTCCCCCCAACGCCAACAGACGGGAAGCTCTCTCTTCCCTCCCTATACCCTCCCTAAAGCCCCCCAAGCAAAGACATATCCTACCCGCGCAGAAAACTTTTTCCTCCTTTTGCAACGTGATAAGGCAGGAAACCAGGTCAGCCGCTACCGCCACCCGCTTCGCTCAGCGCCCGGGTGGCGGGCGCCTTCCTTACCTGGCAGCTGCGCTCCAGGTGGCCGTCCCACGCCGGTCGTCCGCGCCTCCCGGATGCGCTGGGGACGCCCGGCCCACTGCCCCCTTCGTCTCCTCCTGCTTGGCGTTCTGGGGGCGAGTGTCCTAGCGCGTGCCCATGCCTGGAGCCGCCCTTCGGTTCCCCGCCTGTCTTTCCAGAAGCGCTGCTGCCGCCCCAGGGAACTGACAAGGAGCGTGGGTATCCCGGATTGCACCGACTTGCCCCCCGGTGTGCGCTCCCGGGTTCGAGAGCTCTCCGCCCGCGGGCAGCTGTGGCCGCGCGCGTCACATGCCGCCTCCGGGCAGCGGCCGCAGCACCTGCCTGAGCGGCAGCGCCCCCAGCTCGCACTGCCGCCCCCGCACCTCGGGCTCCCTGGCACGCTCTGGCCCTTTCCGTTCACGTCCCTTTTTTTTTTCTTTCTTTCTTTTTTCAATCTCCCCCCTCACCCTTTTTTTCTTTTTCTTCTTCTTCTTCTTTCAGTCTCTCCTTTATCTTATATTCTCTTTTCCAAAAGCAGGCGCAGGGCGCTCCAAGTGGAAGGAGGGTCTTTCCCTTCCCACTAACTCTTCCACTGCCTGGTGGTGGCGGTCGTGGCTACTGCTGGCCGCTCCTCCTCCCCTTCCAGGTCTGCTCCTCCTCCTGCCCCGGCCGCGAGCGCTGTTGTAATGCTCAAGATGCCTGGTTGGGACCGAACCGCCCGGTTTCTGAGCATGCCCAGTTGCTGCGGTGGCGCTTCGCTCCGCTCCCGCGTGCCGGCTCCGCTTGGTGTTTTGCGCCTGCAAGGGCGAGAACCAGCTGTGCAGAACCCGGCGTCTTCCCGGGAGTGGGCCAGTTGAAGGCGGCAGACACGTATCCCCAGTCCAGACACAGGTATCCCAAAATTGTACCCACCCCGGTGCTTCCAGGACAGCTTTTGTTCGTCATTTGTGTTGTGTTTTCTTCTAAATCCTGCTCCGACAATTTAGTAGGAGTCGAAGGAAGTAGATTTTTGAGCACAGCTTGTCGATGAAAGAACCCCAAGCTCGGTATACATTTTGTTTTGTTTTGTTTTTCCCTAGAGAGCAGCTCGATACATTTAATCTTTGACCTTCAGTGAGCGTCTTCGTGCAAAACAAATAGAAATAGAGAACAGCATAGATTTTTCTCTGCTCAAAGTTTATAGCTTGGGAGTAAATGAGACAAGAATGCATGAATAAGACAGGTATACGCACATCTTTTTTTTTTAATCAGAAAATAAAGCATATGATCAGGCTAACCAAGTTTTTAAATGTGCATGTTTAACTCAAGAGCAATGAGAAGCTAAAAGGAAAGGAGGGGAAGAGGAAGAGAAAATTAATGTCTTAATTAATGCTACTTTTCCCTAACTCAATAAGAAAAAAGTGGAAAGCCTGCCCTACCTCCAAGTTTCAGATACCAAGGAGACTCTTCCACAAAACTCTAAAGTTTTAAAAAGCGCATGTAAGGAGACTCCCATAAGGAAGTATGAAGACAATATGGGTAACCGAGAGAAGATGGAAAAAGGAAGTTAAAGCACAGTATGTCATGAAAAATTTAACAATACTGAGAGGCAGAATGATTTTGTTAATTCTATTTGGAGCAAAAAAAATTAGCAGGAACAGATAAAGGTCTTTGAGAAAATAAGGAACGTTAAGAGAGAGATGTAAGTATACAAATTCCTTTGAGATTATATTCTCTTCTAGATATAACAACCTGTAAGAGAGAGGAGATTAAACATTGTGTAGAGAGAATCAAAGCCATAATAGGAGAGAAAAGGCTAGTGAGAAAGCATTTGGGTATTTACATAATTTAGCCAATCTCGGTTGAACTACATACAGAATACTGTAATGACCGTAACAATATAAATGTAGTAGCCACTTTACTGGGGTAACTCTCAGGTGGAACAATAATGGTTACTTTCATATAGTTTTTAATCTTAAAGCAAACATTTAAACAAATATTTCATTCCCATTTAACAAAGGAGAAAGAATTGTCTGTTACATATCTGGTAGGAAGATCATGAATTAAAATTTAATATACATTTCTGATTTCATAGAAGTTCTATTTTCCTGTGAGAACAGGAGTACCTTTGATAAAAGTTGATAAATCCATAAACAACAGACAAGGGGCTAGAAGAATAGGTATATGGGAATATTATAGTTTTCCAACCCCCCACCAAAAAGGTAGATTCTAGTATCTATATAGTCATTAAATTTAGACTTGAACCTTGGTAGTATTATAGAGAAGATCATGAAATAAATCATTTACCATAAAAGAAAATAATTCTATTTAATAAAGATATCTTAGCAAGCTATGTTCATTTTCCTTTGTGAATAGTCATTAAAATCATACTTTTGAACTTTCCTGATTACAGGAAATCTTCACAATATCTTTAAAAACAAGATATACAGGCAAATATAAATCAGAGACATTCTGCAGGGGAGGAGGAGGGAGAGGGATCAAAATAAGGGCTGGAAGAGCACAAGGGGCTATGGTGATGGAGCACAGGTAAATTGGTGGTGGGATTTCTAGGGGCTCTACACCTGAGAAAAGAAAGCAAACATTGTACAAAAATGAAAAATGATGTAAAATATGTAAAAATAAATGAATTATTAAAAAATAAAATTCAAGTTTTTCAGCCAAAAAAAAAAAGATAAGATAAATTCACACGTTAATAAGAAACAAATTGAAAGCTAATAGTTTTGGACAAAGTTGACCCAAGTTCTGGTAAGTGAATTCATGCTCAGATTCTGAGCTTTGTGCCCTATTTAATGGATTTATCAATTACATTTAAGAGAGATATATAAAAGAGATACTCATTAGATTTGAGAATGAAACAAATTAGAGGCAATACTACTTTTAAGATCCCAAAAGTCAATCAATACCCAAAGAGTACTTAACTTTGGCTATTCTAAAATAAAGGAGATAAGATAATCCAGAGTTAAAATACATTTCAAAATCCTGCATTTTAGGTATTTTTTAAATAGTATATTTATAGATTTTATTCATTTATTCAACTATTAAATGAGACTTAAGCTATGGACAGATAGCTGGGACTAAAGATAACACACATTCCCTTCTACCACTGAATAACCTGCACAATTTTATAATATTTTAAGTTATAAACACCAATCAAATTGGAGCTACAATCTTTGAGTAAGAGGATGCATATGAGGAACCCATTCCTATAGATTTTTCCTAGGGGTCATTTTTCCCAACAGAAATTTGGGCCAAAGCAGGGAGCCATAGTCTCACTAGACAGAGGATGCCTTGCTAAAGAGCATGGAACTGTGAAGGTAATTGAGAACCAGAAAGGAGCTAGGGAACATGATGGCAGACAGGAGAATACAGAGAGCAAATCTCAGAAGTCTGTGTGGAAATTCCTTTAACTTCTTTGGTGGAACCCCTAGCCTGCATGTGCCCTGGGACAAGATTCTGGAGGCCTAATAAGAATACAGTGGCCCAAAGATGGATATTTGAGCAGAGAGTCTGGACATCACACAATTTGGGAGAGACACTGAAGTTTGGTCCCAGCCAGAGGGGAAAGATCTTGATGATCAATTGGACATTTGTTTGAGACATCCTGAAGGATACTTACATAATGTAATAATGATCCTGCAGGTAAAAAGAATAAAATTGAAGTATATTTGCCCTTATGAAACTAAAATTAGGCCTTTGCAGTATTAAGATGATCCACTAATGATAGGATTAGTAGGTAGAGCACATCTCAAAATTCATTAGAATTAAAAGCATAAGCTTACACCCTCAATATATGCAGGATGTACTACAACTCACCAGAGAAGCAAAGAAACAGAAAAAAGTGAGTCATGATGAAAAAGGATAATACAGTCTATAGATAGAGACCAAGAAATTATAAGATTTTGAAATTAGTAGAAAAGGACTTTTTAAATAACCACAAATAATAATTTAGTAAGTTATTGAGGGATGAATAAAACAAATTAAATAGTTCATTTCAACAGGTTAATGGATTCATTTAAAAAAACTGATTAAATGTGGGTCCTCCCTGGTGGCGCAGTGGTTAAGAACTGTGCTGTGGAGCTGTTGGCAGCGGTGACGCAAGTTCAGCGTCCTGCCAGGGAGATTCACACATGGCCTGGCAGACCTCTCCTGCCTCTCCAGCTGCTCCCCTCAGCAGTGTATTTCTATCGATCTGCCTGTTCTGCTCCCCATTCTGTCTCTGGTGGACCCTCTCGCCACCTCACACCTCCGGTCTGTACCCCAGCTGCTGGTACGCATTAATAAATAAATCTTAAAAAAAATGATTAAATGTGTTCATTGAACTTCTAAATCAAAAACTAATGATGCATTTCAAAACCACATGGACAGAAGACAGAACTCATGGTCTTGAATACAAGTCAATAGATAATATCCAGAAAGAAGAAAGGGAACTAGGATCAATATTGAAGAACCAATGTATAAGAACATTCCACCTCTGATGAAAGATATTAACAAAGAGATTGAAGAAGTTCAGTGGACCCTAAGCAGAGAAAACTCAACTAGATCTATAAGAGTGAAATTGCTGGGAACCAAAGATAAAATGTTAAAAACAGACATATGAAAAGAAATATCATCTTGGGAGGAACAATATGAATCAGCAGTGATTTCAACAGAAAATAAGGGAAGACTGAAAATAATAGAGACATATCTAAGATACTGTAAGAAAAAAAAAACAAGCAAACAAATATGTCAAACTAGAATCCTATGCCTACTGAAAATAATATAAAGTTAAAGATGGGAAAAGAAACTAAAAATACAAAAAAGCTGAGAAAATTCATTTTCATCTGACCATAAACTACAAAATGTACTGAAGTATATTCATTAAGGTAGAAAAGGAAAATGATCATAGAATGAATCACAGATGTATAAGAAAAATAAACAGCTCCAGAAAAGGTAAATAAATGAGAAGACATGAAAATCTACTAGCTGTTTAAAGTATAAATAATGAGACTTTCTTGTGGGATATAAAACGTATCCTGAAGTCAATTTTGTATAGTATCAAAAAGGTGAAAAGGTAAATATAATAGTCTTGTATTTGGAATTGATTTAAGGAATAAAGTATTAAGGATCATTCCTTTTTACTATAACCAAATGCAAAAATGATGCCAACTGGTATAACCAATAAGGTAGAGAAAATTTAAAATTAAATTATAAACTATATTTGATTGATGTGAAAGAAGGCAGTAAAGGGAGAATTAAGGAACAAAGAAAGATGGACAAGTAAAAGAAAATAGCAAGGTGGTAAACTGAAACCCAACTCTATTAAAAAAATACTAAATAAATGGCTTTTAAAATGATAGATATTTTCAGAGTGGATAAAGATACATCAAACTATTTTTGTTTATAAAAATACACTTTAAATATAAGAATGCAGAAAGGTTGAGGACAGAAGATATAAAAAGTCTCCTTATAGCATTTCACTTTTTTTTTAAGATTTTTTTTAAAAAATTATTTTTGCATACAAGAACTGGGGATGCAGGCCAGAGGTGCACCCCCAAGAGGGGGATGGGGCATGAGAGAGGATTCACCAGAGTCAGGGTGGGGAGCAGAACAGGAGGATGTACTGAAATACACTGCTGAGGGGAGCAGCAGGCGAGGCATGTGGGAAGCTCCCTGACCGGGGATCGAACTCATGCCGCAGTGGCTGTGGACAGCTTCATATTGCTGAGGCTTAACCCCCTGCGACACCAGGGAGGCCCCCTTATCTCTCTTTTTTAGATGGATCCAACTCAGGGGATCTGACTCAGGCCACAGTGGATCCAACTCAGGCAGCAGTGGCTGGCAATAGGATAGCTTGATAGCACTGAAACTTTAAGCCCTGCCCGCCTGAGAAGCCCCAGTTTTATAATAGACCCACCAGAATCTGAATTTTCACTTCTTAAACAAAAGGCATTCAGCCTTTGTTTTGCAGTGTGCTGTTCCAAAGGCTGGGAGCACATGAGCTGTGAGAGTGGCCCCACCCACCTCCTTCCTGAATAACTACTTTTTTTAAAAAAAATTCAATATTTACCTTCATATTACCCTCATTTTATTTTTATTTATACCTTATTATTTTTTTTGAAGTAGCCCTGGTTTACAAAACTGTATATAATTTAGGGAGTAGAGTCACACCTCCTCAGATGTGTGTCACCACATCACACCCACCACCTAACACCCAGAGTCCTCCACCATAGGCCACTGGTCCCTTCGCTGCATTGTTCCCACCTCCACTGCCCCCTTCTAGTAGCCCTAGCTACTTTCTATAGGTTTTGTATGTACCATTCATTCCTGCTTTTACTATAAGTTAGGGTTACTTTAGCTTTTATGTGTGACTAGGAATGATTTGGTAGGCTATTTTTTTGGATCTGGGAATGCTCAAAATTTTTTCCATAGTAATTGATTCTTCACTTTATGTCATTACAGCTTAGAAAATGTTTCTCAGGGAAGCTCTACTTAGGCAGTAGGGGAACCTCTAATGGGAAATCTTTATACTGCTTTAAAAAAGATTGTCTTAAAAGAAAAGCAAGTATAAAAAATGCAGTGGAAAAATAATTTGAGTCCAGGAATAAACCCACACATTTATTTTAATTTGATTAGCAATCAAATCAGTGAAAAACAGAGAAGCTAATTTGTAGTGGTAGCTACATTTTTGGGAAATATTTGCTAAGAAGGGAATAGAAGAAGTATGTGGGGTGATGAGAGATGGATGAGAGAGGCTGTTAACAAAGTAAATACATACGTAAAACTTAACCATACTGCCATTTAGATGCATGTACATTTCTGTGTGCATATTGTATCTCACATTTTAAAAATTACCTTGAATATCTATTAGATGCAAAGCACAGGGTCCAAGAGAACATATACTAAAGTTCATGTAACAAAAACTTGAGTTGATTTGATAGAAATTTTCCCAACTTTTTTTTTTTTTTTGGTTTAAGGTAATAAAAGTAATAAACCAATTACATGAGGTGATCATTTTGTAGCCTTCTGTTTTTCACTGAAATAGTTTCATTCCTCTTAGTGAGCTTTTGCACCAGGTTTGAAGAGGTGAGAAAGAATCAGAGATAGAATGATTGAGATTCATTTTATTTTTCCATGTATTCCCTTATTCAATCACTTATTTTCTCTCTCTTTTTTTAATTTACTTAGTTTTATTTGAGGTAGTATTGGTTCACAATACTGTATATGCTTAGGGATATAGGTTGACACCTCTATAAATTTATATTATCATACCATAGGCCGCCTCAGTAATCCTCCATTACAGTCCTTTAAGCCCCTCAGCTCCGTCCCTCCCCATTCTCCCCCTCCTCTCTTCTGGTAGTCTCAGTTCTGCAGATAGATTTCGAGAATTTATTGTGGTTTTGCTTTTTCTGTTCGTTTGCTTTGTTTCTTTATAGTCCACATATGAGTGACATCATCCAGTGTTTGTCTTTCTCCTTCTGTTAGTCACTTATTTTAAAGCAGCCATTGAACTTGGCTAAATGTCAGGCACTCGACTGTGCTCTAGGGATTCCAAGACATGTCAATTAATAGTTAAAGGATTTAGCAGTTAGATGTTGTAGAGACATGAATTGCTCTTTCAAACTTTTAAAGAAAGAGCAAACAAATTATGTAGTTCTAGAGGAAGTTATAGGGATGTGTTCTCCTGTTTATGATAAGAAAGCCCTAGCTTAACCTTTATATAAAGTGTCCATCTGCTCTCAAGAAATGGTGAGAGTTTATTTCTGGAAACATTCCAATATAGGACAATAATAGGAACAATCACTTTTGAACCTCACCTCTGTGCAAGGTAAGGTGCTATCTACTTTGTATTTATTTTAACAACTACTTTATCAGGAAATTCTTATTATTGCCCTTTTAGAGATGGGAGTACTGTACAAGTGACAGCAAAATCCAAACATAGTTGCCAGTTTTCCTCTTTTAGATGACGGTTGTTAGAGAATGTTGGCAGAGAGATTCTTGTGATATTGGAGTACTCATAAATTCCTTTCCAACTCAAAGACCTTGTGAATTTATCCTGTAGTTATTAGTAGACACTGGTTTTGTTCCACCTGTAACTGGTACAATTTGCTCAGTTTTCTTCAGGAGAAAATAATAATTTTTGTGGATACTGAAATAGGCACAAGACCTTAGAAAGGTGCTCATACAACTGAGAGACTGAAGTTTGAGCTATTTAATTTCTTTTTTTTTCTTTCTTTATTTATATCTTTTACATTATTGTGTATTTCCTGTAAAATTCCCACCACCAATTCACCCATGAGCCATCACAATAGTGCCTTGTGCTTTTCTCTCCCCCTATTTTGATCCCTTTTTCTTCCCCTTCCCTTGCAGAATGTCTCTTATTTATGGTCTTAATCACCATCTTTTTATCACAAATGCCTCTGGTAGATGGCTGCTAATGATAGGTTTCTCTCATAGAATTTTGAAAATGGAGATTACAGCTAAGTCTCTGCTGTGGGATCCTCTGGAAGCTAATGGGAAGATGATGCTAGCAGAATTATGCAGAAACCTAAGAAAAAGGGTCCATCACCTGCTGATGAGGAAAATATTGGTAGTCATGGATGTCCTTTTGCTTTACTTTTCTCTTGGATTTTTAAACAATTTTTAAAAAAGATTTATTTATGCATGTAAGAGATTGGGTGCAGGCCAGAGGTGTGGGTGGTGTAAGGATTCACCAGAGACAGAGTGGGGAGCAGAACAGGCAGATTTACTGAAATATACTGCTGAGAGGAGCAGCGGGCGAGACAGGAAAGGTCTGCTGCATCATGTGGGCATGTGGGTTAGCTCCCTGGGTGGATCAACTTGTGCTGCAGTGGCTGCTGGTAGCTTCATAGTGCTGAGACTTAACCCCTTGCACCACCGAGGAGGGCCCTCTCATGGTTTTATTTTTACTGTCTATTTCTCCTGACAACACTAAGTTGTGATGCTTGACATGTGAAGCAACCAGATCTCTGGTTCCTTTCCTCTTCCACTCTCTGGGTGTTCTCTTACGGTCACTCCAACCTTGCCCTTCCTGTTGCTCTGATCTACACTTTAATGATCCCATTGAAAGCTAAGGCTGCACTACCACAAATTTGATGATGAAGAACTCAGAATCCATCACCAGAACTCAACTTCTCTCCTCTTCTGCATTTCCAAAATTTCTTTCTTTAAAATGTTTTATGTTACTGAGAGATAGATTTCTCCATTCTATTACACATAGTCCAGATTTTGTTAATTGAGCACCCTATATCTTAACTAAATCATTGGTTAATATTGGCTTTATTTTCTATAATGTCTATAAATTTGTAAGTGTTGAGGATTAAAATTCATCAAGTTAATGGAAAATGTCAAGAATGAGAAGAAAATTAAAGCAGAAAATGTCCTTTAACTTGGTAGTTGAGGTAATGTCATTTTCAGAAACTATCTGACAATATTTATAAGATTTATATGTAACATTTTAATACAGCATATCTCTTATTTCTGCTATTTTTGTCTCTTGATAAAACTCATTTTATAGGGTGAAAACAGGCTCAAATAGCGAAGAATATATTGCTTAATGTAACAAAAGAGACTAGATAGCGGAAGTTGGCTTTAAAATCAGTTTTCCACCATTCCTCCCTCCTTGCAAAACAAACAAACAAACAAACAAAAACCCCAAAAACCACATGGTGGTGATTTATGATGACAAATAACATTATTCTGGTGATGGGAACCATTGTTCTTAATTAAAACAAAATGAAACAAAACTTTATGCTCTTTATTGTGACTCAAATGACTCCCCTCCTGTAATTGTTTTATAAAATATTATTTTAATCTTGTTAGCATATCTAGTTTATTTTGAATTATCTATGGTATAATTGTAATCATAAATTTACCTCTTGTTATCTTATAATCTTTGGTGTTAGTGTATTCTAGAAAACATGTCCTCAGGAACACAAAAGTAAGAGATACATAATATAGAAATTGAATGTACTTGTAAAAACATCATATAATGACTTAAAAAGTCATCTATATATTAGTCTTGATTATCTTTTGAATTATTGATGTTTCTAATTAAGATTTAATTATATATCATTAAGTATATTGCTGATATTTCCAGCACTCTTAACCATCTAGATTGTGCTAAAAAGACCCACGGTCTTTTCTAAAAAGGGTGAATACTGTATTTTGACTTGTAACAAAACTTCTATTTACTATTTCAGTCTCTAGCTATAAACCTTTCATTTAGTTTTGAATTTTGGAGTTTTTTCCTCATTCTCCCACTCCTCCTCCTTCTCCTCCTATTCCTCCTCCTTCTTTGCTGCCATAACTCAAAGACATTCTGAAACTGAAGTATCCTCCCTCTCTTCCTCCCTTCCTCCCTCCCTTCTTTTCTTTTCTTGGTTCATTTTCCCCTCCTTCCTTCTTATTCCAAAACCCATAAATCAAACAATCCTTTCTCTTAATGTTACAGGGCAGGGAGAGGGGCACCCCAAAACCCCCAAACCTGCCCGCTCGAAATAGGTTCTACCATCTGCCACATCAAGACAAAACATACAAAACCTTAAGTGGAAACAAACTTTAATACAATCAGTGTACAATCCAAAAGAGACAAAGAATATAGTTTCTAAATCAAGCACCCAAAGTTACCCAACCCCTCGTGGGTAAAAATCCACCCAAATGGGATTGGCCCAAAGCAAGTCCCGAAACCCTGACACAAGTCTAAAACACCTTTTGGCAGGGATCCACACAAAAGGGTCAGAAACAGTCAGACAATTCTGGGAGGAACTAAAACACCTTCCAGCAGGGACCCATACAAAAGGGTCAGAAATAGCCAGACAAGTCTGGGAGGAAAAGAACAGAATCAAAATCCAGCTCAGCATTACCATCGTTAATTTCCCCACGGGTCTCTCATCCACATCTGTTTGAATCAGTCCAGGCCAGTGCAGCTTCTTTACGTGTCTCTCTGCTCCTTGTGCCTCTTCTGGCTCTCCATCCTGCTTCCTCCTTTCTCCTTTCTCCTGTCTCCTCTTTTCTCTTCTCCAGCTTCTTATCTCCTGCTCAGCTCCACCCTCCCGTGGGTAGGGCAGGGATAGTGGAACACACCCTTTTCCTGGGGACCACCCTGTTAACATTAACATTTAATAACTGCTTACTGGCAGTTATTAGCACTACCAACTTATGTGTGTGTGTGTCAGATGGTTTTGGCTGCTATCACAAAGTGAAGGGTTGCTTATAAACAGCAGAAATGCTTTTCCCTCAGTTCTAGAGACTGGAAATCTGAGATCAGAATGCTAGAGTGAATTCTGAAGAGAGTCGTTATCCTCATTGCAAACTACTACCTGCTGGGGAGCAGAAATCAATAGGTTTTCTCATGACTTTTAGAAGGGCTGTACCCACATGACCTCATCAGATCTTAATCACCTTGCAAATATCTAGGCCCTCTCCTAATGTAACAAGGTGGTCCCCAGGAAAAAGGGTGTGTCCCAGGTTCCCTGTCCCACCCAAGGTAGGGTGGTGCCGAGCAGGATATAAGAAGCTGGAGAAGAGAAACAACACACAGAGGACACAAAGAGGAGACAGAACACACAGACAGAAGACAGGAGGAGATGGAAGGATGGAAAGCCAGAAGAGGCCCAAGGAGCAGAGAGACTTGTAAAGAAGCTGCACTGGCCTGGACTGATTGAAAGAGATGTGGGTGAGAGACCCATGGGGAAGTTAACGATGGCTATGTTGATTTTGGTTTTGATTTTGTTCTGTTCTGCTCAGAATTGTCTGACTGTTTCTGACCCTTTTGGATGGGTCCCTGCCGAAAGGTATTTTGGTTCCTCCCAGAATTGTCTGGCTGTTTCTGACCCTTAAGTGTGGGTCCCTGCCAAAAGCTGTTCTAGATTTGTGGCAGGCTTTCGAGACATGCTTTGGGCCAATCTCGTTTGGGTGGACTTGTACCCACGAGGAGTCCGTTAACATTGGGTGCTTGACTTAGATACTATATTTTTTGTCTTCTCTCTCTTTTTTTTTTAAAGATTTATTTATTTATTTATACATACAAGCTGGGGTACAGACCAGAGGTGTGGGGTGGCGAGAGGGTTCACCAGAGACAGAGTGGGGAGCAGAACAGGCAGATCAGAAATACACTGCTGAAGGGAGCAGCGGGCGAGGCAGGAGAGGTCTGCCGCACCATGTGGGATTCTCCTCAGCCGTGCGTCGAACTCACATGGCCGCTGCCGACAGCTCCACAGCGCAGCCCTTAACCACCAGGGAGGCCCTTCTCTCTCTTTTCTAATGAAAGTTTCTTTCCACAAAAGGTCCCATATGTTTTGTATTGATGCGGCGGATGGCAGAACCCATTTAGAACAGGGCAAATCTGGGATTTCAGGGGTGCCCCCTCCCTGCCCTGTAACACTAATACCACCCTATGGGGTGTTTGTAGAGTTTTGACATATGAATTTGAAGTGGGGACACAATCAGCCCACAGTGATGTGTCTGACACGAAGCATTTTTATTTTTGTATAGTTAGTACCTCCATACAAGCAATTTGATTAATCGCTCAATTACAACTACTCTTCTCCACCTCTATTACCTTATTTTAAGCAACTTGCTTTTCTCTCCTGAACTTTTGTGAGCAGATCCTACTAGTTACTTTCCCAGCTTCTAAATATGACCTTTCACAATGTAGTTATGTAACTGGGCTGAGTCCAAAGTTCGGTAAAAGTTGTGCCCCCTGGAGGGGATTTGCTGATGAGAATGAATAGCCCCAGGGAAAATGCTAAGTTTCCAGTTTGGGGTGGAGAGTCTGATAAGAAATAAAAGGGACTGAAGGAGAAGGGGAATTCAGTAATCCATGCTGAAGGAAAAGAAAAATCAGTCACCATGATGTAGGAATGGAAGAGGCAATCACCATGCTGAAGGAATAGAGAAAGCAATTGCCATGATGTAGGAAAAGAAGCAGCAGAAAAACGGCAGAAAATGTAGCCGTCAACATTGAGAGTTTGGAAATCAGATGTCAGAAGTTTTGAGCCGCCAGGATACAGAGTTTCGGATTGAGCGTTTTGGAATCTTCAATGACTTTGGGGCCAGCAACTTTGAAGAATTTGCAAGTAGCCAAGCAACGGAAACTGCTCCCAGTTTTGTCCTTACTGCAGCCGAAGGAAGAAGGCAAAGGCCCGAAGCGGGTGCCTTCCTAAAAATTTTTTTTGATATATATTTTTACTGTTATTTATATCTTTTACATTTTGTATTTCCCTTGGGTGACCCACCACCAATTCACCTGTGATCCATCTCTGTGGTCCCCTGTGTCCTTTTCTACTCCATTTTGTGCCCTTATCCTTCCCCTCCCTCCATCCCCCCCAAGTGTCTCTCTCCTATTTGGTTTCCCATCTGGCCGCTGTAGTTTGCTGTTTTCAGCGTTGTTGGCCTGGTGCTGTGCTGGGGCACCATGGTAGCTCTGGGAGCATCTCCAGTTGTGTTCTGTGTCATCCTCGTGAGTTGGAACCTGGCCTACACTCTGGTTGTTGTGCGTCTGCAGAAGAAGGAAGACACCATTTTGGAAACATGGCCTATTGCTTGGAAGAGGAGCTCCACATCAGCAGTGGCAGGAAGATGCCATCTTTGTTACTTTTCTGGGACTTAAAGGACTGGACATTGCTTTAAGTAAGGTAAACGGCCGTATGTTGACTTTAGTAATTCTTTGTTTTTTCCTGTTTGTTAAATAAAATTCATTATTATTGTTCCCTAAGCCTGAGTAGTCTTGCAATTGTGTGTGTGGGTGCAGAACCAAGATAGTGACTGGCAAGCATTTGGGGCACTGCCTTTGGCAATTTTGAAGCCCCATTTGCCTGGCATCAGTTAGACTAATATTTTGAGGTTTATTTAGAGGTTTATGCCTCCTGCCCACAAAAAGATGTCTTTTGATAATGAAAATTCCATCTTTTTATTCCCTGGAAAAAATAACCCCTTAAAACACTAACTTTTAGTATAAAGTGCAAATTCCTTAATATGGCCTCTAAGGCCTACCAAGATCCTCTAACCCTTGCTTAACTATAAATATTCATTTTTACTCCTCCATATGTACACATACTTCACTCACTCTTTACCAGACACCCCCCCCCACACACATCACTGCTGTATTTCCTTTCTTTCCTTACCCTCTTCCTTTCCCCCAACCCCTAGTCCCTTTGGTAACCAGTATATTTTTCACAAAGTATGTTCATTCTTTGTTAATCCCTATCCCACTGCCTTCATTCTCTCTCTTACTTGGGGAATACTCACCAAATCTTCCCTCTCCCAGAATGTTCTCATCTCTATTATTCATTTATATAACTACTATTCACTCTGCTTAAAGATCATTTTCTTAGGAAGTCTCCCTAAATTAGCTGGGTTTTCCACTTTTCTTATGTTCTTTCTTCTGGAAAAACTTACACTCAGATTCTAATGTTCTCATAGACTGTGAACCCTACAGAAGCAGGGACTTCATTGCTGCTCTTATTGTATCTCTAGTACTTCAAATGCACTCTTTGTCAAGATGCTCTTGGCTGTCATTAATTTTTGCACTTCATAAAACTTTGATAACCAGTTGTCACTTTCCACTAAAACTCCACTGGGCTATTGATTGGTATCACATTCATTGGACAAATCAATTTTGTGGGAAAGTAACATTTTATTATATTGAGTCTTACAATCGTGAATATGATATATCTTATCATCAATTTAAATACTTTTATTTCAGAAAATGGCAAGCAGTTAGTGTGGACTTAGATCATCTTCGTTGAGTCTGATTTGATTTGATTGGAAATTCCATTTTGATCTTGGAGTGAGATGATTTCCAATTTGTCATTACTTCCAGGGTTTAGTCTACCACAGGGACTTGAACTGAATGTCTGAGTGATTACCTGGGACCCTCCTACTTGAACAGTCCTCAACTTCAATTCTGTTTTTTCCATCAAACAAAGATTGCTGAAAGTTGACTCTGCTACTTAATCTTGTAGTCCCTGTTTTCTGCTTGACTATTCAGTCACTTGGCTTAGAGAGACAAATATCTCTAAAGAAAACACTGTAAATCCTATCAGGCTCATCCAAATGGACTTTTCACATCTGTGAGATACAGGTCTCTGAATCCAGAATGCATTGAATACAGTTTCATATTTTTGATTTTTTAAAAGTACATATAATTTTTTGGTTTTTTGGGAAAAGTTGGATTGATTTGTATAGCTGTTAATAATGAGGAATTATATTTGAAGGCTAAGTAGTCAAAAGTCCAAAGTCATTTTAAATGAAGAGTTATAATTATATAGGTGAGGTTGAAAATGTCATTATGTCAATACTTATCACTGAATTATAAGCATATCTTTTTATTCTGGTCATGTCAATTTCTAGATTTTTACCTGAACTTGCTCTTCCCTTCCCTTATGAGTCCTTTCAAATTTGTCACATACAACATAGAAACTCAAATTAACTTCAGTATTAGGCAAAATAGAAGTTCATTCATTCCACCCACCCACCACACACACACACACAAAAATAGAAGTATGGTAGCATAACAGTCATTAGGCAGACATGTTCCTTCTAGTTTTCTGCTTATCAAGAAATTTGTGGCTTTCATCAAGAAATCATATGGTCTACAAAGGCTGTTGGAGTTCCTGTAATAATGTCTGTGCTTGAAGCAAGAAAAAGGAAGAAGTAGTAAGTAGAAAAGATAAAAGGGATAATCTCTCATCTGGGGTCATTACTTTAAGATAAAAAAAAGAGAATCCAGTAACTGCTCCTTTATATCTCATTAACAAATCTATCTCCAAAGGAAGCTAGGAAAATGGATTTTTTGCTCAGAATATAGAGTTTTGTAAATAAGAAAGACAAGGAAAACAATTATCAGGTAAAAGCACTAAGAATATCTGCCACATTTTCCCTTTGTTGCCTCCTAGCATGAGATAGTCTCTGACAGAGATGATTTTACCCATCCTTTTATATTCTTCCACCATCTACAGCACACCATATTTATAAAATAAATTAATGTGCATAACTGTTTTGTTCTCTCTCTCTCTCTCTCTCTCTCTCTCTCTCTCTCTCTCTCTCTCTCTCTCTCTCTCTCTCTTCTCCCCCCCAACACAAACACACACTCCCCCAAAGAAGACTGATCTAAGACTGAATGAAACTTAACTGAAAAACATCTGGAAAAAGCAGGTACTAAACATTTCTTTCCTCTTTAAACTGTAGGCTGCTTGAAGGTAGTTGTTTAATTGTTCACATACTCCTCTAAACAGTCAAAACCTTCTTATACAATGTGAAAGCAATAAAATTAATCAAAATAAATAATAAAAGAAATTGAAAAAGAACTAAAAGATTTTCAGGACTCTCAGAAGTTATGGCACTCCTACTGACACTGGAAATCTGACTTTTAAAACTTCTTTAGCCAATTTTTATTAGCCAGGTATTTTGGCTTAGAGCCTGCAGATCATGCAAAGGACTGGGAAAGGGTTGGACATGCTTTAAAACAAATATAGCTTTTAGAAAACCTATTTGGCTACATATAGTTTGTCTGCTTCTAATGCATGCCAAAATTAAACTTCCTTTCAACCAAAGACAATACAAAGGACACAAACTGGTGGAATCAATTTCCTGTCTACACTCTCTGAGCTCAGTGAAGCCATAATGCTTCAGGATTCACAAGCACTGTTGGCATTAGAAGTCAACTCACATTAGTCCTTCAGAATGAATGAAGTTTTTTTTTTCTTTAAATTTGGTATATCTTTAAATCGTTTCTAAGAAGAATCAGACATTAATTATTTACTAATGTTTCAATCATTTTTTTTCAATTCCCCACCTCCCGAAACCACCTGCCCCCCTGCTCTTATCCATTGCAGAATTACATAAGCAGTTCAGTCTTTTCATGTTCCATGACAAACTCGTTATATTATCAACCTCTTCCTAGTCATCAAAATGTGCCTTACTTGGATTTCTTCTGAGAATCTGGTATTTTTCAGATCCATATTTGCTCCATCTTTAAGAAAGAGGAATGAATAGAGTCATTGGAGAATAAATTTTACCAGACATATTGATTTCTTGATATGAAACTCTGACTAAATTGGAGCAGACAAATTTTCAGTATTGTTTCTACTAAAGTGTTTTTTTTTTTCAATTTCACTTTTATGGCTAATAAATAGTGCAGTGGAAAGAAATTGAAGTATGTGTCAGAATTCATTCATTCACTGGGCAAATGTTTATTGAATATCAACTATGCTAGTCTCTATTCCAAGGGACACTAAGATGAATACAGAATTCTGCTAAGAGACAGAAAGAGAGAGAGGGATAGGTTTAGGAAGAGGGAGGAGGAAAAGAAAGAAAGAAGGAGGAAGAAGAAGGCAGGGAAGGAAGAAGGAAAAAAGATTAGCTATAGTAGTTACTAAGAGCTGAGACTGTAGATACATATATCAGTTCAAATCCTGTATCTTCAAATTAAAAATGGTAAACTTATTTAATCTTTTAAAGTCTCTGTTTCTTCAGGTATATCCTAAAAATGGGGATTCTTGATTCAGTGGATTGTATAGAGGAATAATTGATTATGAATTTGTTACAGGGCAGAGAGAGGCTTTCTAGTATCCTCTCCTGCTTCTTCTCTCTTCTCCAGCTTCTCATCTCTCTTGCTCAGCTCCACCCTCCCTTGGGTGGAGCAGGGAACCCGGAACCTTCCTTTTTCCGGGGGACAACCCTGCTACAAATTGATTATGACAACATGTGGAACTCATTAGATATTAGAAATAGGAAGAATTAAATTCCTCAGGTTAAATTGATTAAAATATAGGTAATAAATAAATAAGTAAAAATATAATTAGTAGAGTGTTTTAGATCAAACTAGTGATCTAGATAAAGCCATGATATTTGGACTCTAGACCAAATAGACAAATCTGGACCAGTGTGGTGTGGTTCAGGCAATATATGATAAAGCGAGGTTTTCTGGATCAAAACATGTTCTAAATCTGAACAAACAAGAAGACATTATCCAGAAAAAGAGATTAAGAAGGAGCATTTCTATCAGGAAGGATATAAATAATGATATTGTAGTAATATGCAGCATGGTATGTGTGTGGCGAGCTAAGTTTCAGCGTGGCAGAAGATAAATGTAGATGCTTGGTCACCTCACAAGATACTTAAAGACAGATTCTGAGGATTTTTCTTGTGGTTAATAGGAATTTTATCTTGTGCTTAATAGAGCACCACAGAAGGGTTTTCAACCAAAGAGTGAAATGGCAGCCATTCTGTGAAGCATGGACTTGACCAGAAATAGACTGTCAGGAGAAGGGTTACTTAGGAGGCTGTTTCAGATAAGTAAGAAATGATGAGGAAGTGACTTAAGAGGCTAAGTTAATGGGGATTTCTGGGTGATAGAAGGTTATAAGTATAACTCTCGCTGTTAATTCTAGGGGATGACATTGTTTAAAAGTAAAGACGATGATTTCAGTGATGAAATCAGTTGTGATGATTTCAGTTTCATTTATTATGTTCATTTTTCTTTGGGAAATGAAAGTGGAAATGTCCATCAAACATTTGGAAAAATATATTGTATTATTAGTGTGGGCCTCATGCTAGGGATGTAGATGTGAGTCACCTGTTTGTATGAGACAACTGGATCGGTGAGAGTCAAGGAGAATTTTCAGCATGAATGTTTAGATTGAGGTAAGAAGTCAATGAAATCCTAGAAGATAATCACTGAACATAAATCAGAAAAGAAAGGGGAACATATACAGAAGAAAGACAAAACTCTCAGAGATGTGATAAGATCCGAAAGACTATTGTGTCACAGAAACCAGTAGAGTAAAGGAATTCAAGAAGAGGGAATTATCACAACTACCAAATGCACTGGAGAGCTTTATTTTTTTTTTTA
The DNA here is from genome assembly GCA_004024925.1 of Scalopus aquaticus. Classification (NCBI taxonomy): domain Eukaryota; kingdom Metazoa; phylum Chordata; class Mammalia; order Eulipotyphla; family Talpidae; genus Scalopus; species Scalopus aquaticus. The sequence continues at coordinate 69,300 of PVIJ01000677.1, read as the reverse complement.
GATTTATTTATTTATGCATACAAGCTGGGGTACAGGCCAGAGGCATGGGGCAGCAAGAAGGTTCACCAGAGACAGAGTGGGGAGCATAACAGGCAGATCAACAGAAATACGCTGCTGAGGGGAGCAACGGGGGAGGCAGGAGAGGTCTGCTGCGCCATGTGGGAATCTCCCTGGCTGGGCGTTGAACCCGCGTCGCCGCTGCAGACTGCTCCACAGCGCAGTGCTCAATCTCTGCACCACCAGGGAGGCCCAAGTTTGATAGAATAAAGATATTACATATATATGTGTATGTATACACACACACACACACACACACACAAACACATATATGTATATATAAATTAACACATAAATAGATATAACAATAACTATGTGTGATCAATACATTTACATCAATAAAATAATACACAGAGATCAATAAAAATCATATACATCAGTAAATATCTTTTAAACTACTTATATATATTTTACATTATTGTTCATTTTTATAAAATGTTTGATTTTTCTTCTCTGGTGTAGTCCCCCCAAAATTCCCACCACCAAGTGCAGATTTCCTTTCAAATTAGTGTTTTTGTGTCATTTGGGTAGATTCCTAGGAGTGGAATTGCTGGCTCATATGGTAGCACGATTTTTAGTAGTCTGAGGAACCTCTATACACCTTTCCATGTGGCTGGACCGTTTATAATCTCACCAGCAGTGTAGGAGAATTCCTTTTCTCCACATCTTTGCCAGCATTTGTTGTTGCCAGTTTTTTTTTAATATGTGCCATTCTCAGCAGTGTGAGGTGGTATCTCATGTATATCAGTAAATATCTTATTAAAACTGTCTCTAAAGTGGAATGGATAGAAAACAAACTTTAGTTCACTAAAAAACTAAATAGGGAGGGAATTACAAGAAAATTGTAATTGATTTATTGAGTTATAATTGACCAACATTAAAGTGTGAACATTAAGTATACAATTTGATAAGTTTTATATATATATCACATATATTTGATGTATATGATATGCCATATATCATATATATGTATATATCCTAATATATGTGGATAATACATAACCATGTATTAGGTTCCTGATACATTGACCTTGCTATCTTTGTGATTTCTTGTGTGATAATTGTGTCTCTTGTTTTAATGATGTGACCTGTTGGGCTTATGGATGAGAGCTGGTCATTAGAAAGAAGGTCCAAGTCATGGCTTCAAGCTGGAAACTTTCAACTCTCTGTCCCCACCCAACCTTGCCATTTTCCAGAAAGCAAGAGAGTGTGTAAATTGAATTAATAGTTGATTTTCTCTAAATTATGAAGCCTCCAGAAAAATACGAAGAGTGTGGGGAGGTTATGGAACACGTGGAGGTGCTGGGAGAGTGGCACACCAGAGAGAACTTGGAAAGCTTTGTGCCCTTTCCCACATACCTTGCCCTACACATAACTTCATCCAGCTGTTATCTACGCCCTTTTTTATCCTTTATAATTAGCCCTAAATGTAACTAAGTGCTTCCCTAACTTCTGTGAGTCATATCAGCAAACTCTTCCGCTCACAGAGGGTGTCATAGGAACTCTGATTTATAGCCATCAGAAGTACAAGTGACAACCTGGGACTGATAATTTGGCATCTGAAATGGGGGCTGTTGGTGTGTCTGAACCCTTGACCCGTGGATTCTGATATTCCAGTTAAAGAATATCAGAACTCTTGAAATGTAGGACACCCAGCTGGTGTTGCAGAATGGGTTCATGTCTAGAAAACTCATGAACGTGGTGGTGTTGTGGGGTCAAAGTGTTGTGAATATGGTAGTATTGTGGGAGTAAAGGAAAAACTGTAATTAAATGGCTTATGATTTGATGGTTAGGCAGTATTTGTAGCAACCCTTGTCTTCCAGGATGTAGAAGTAAGGAGTTAGATGGTCATATTAAATCTACAGAGTCTGGATGGTGGAATATGGAATATGAGAGCAAAGGAATCTGGGTGACAGATAAGAGGGAAGAGCAGAGATCTTAGTTTTTTTTTTTTTTTTTTTTTTTTTTTTTAATTTTTATGTAGAAAAACTGAGGCATAGGGTGGGGGATGAGATGACTCACCGGAGACAGAGTGGGGAGTAGAACACACAGATCTACTGAAATACACTGCTGAGGGGAGTAGTGGGCGAGACAGGAGAGGTCTGCTGCACCATGTGTGGGTTAGCTTCCTGACTGGATATCGAGCTCAAGCTGTAGCAGTGATAGCCCTGGGACTTAACCCTGAAGCCACCAAGGATGCTCCAAGAATAAAGATCTTTGAAGCTGGCTAGGTTTAAAGGGAAAAAGGTAAAGAAGAAAATGAAAGTTCTGGGAGCACATGCTATGGGTACTTAGGGTGCCTTCAACTGTCTTTGTTAATAGTTACCCAATAAATGCACTCACTCTGTAATCTTTCTCACCACATGACCAATGATTGGTATCCTAATATTGGCATATTTGCACTTATTGAACAAGCACTAAATGCCACAAATGTGCCATATGTTAGGGACACAAAGATGACCAGTACTGGGCACTAGAGTGATGTTGTTCTCAGGTAGCACTTGCAGTTAATTTACAAACTTTCATGTCTTCTGTATCTTCAGAAATGGTTTTATTACACAAACATCTCATAATTAAAATACCTCTTGATCTCTTTTCCCCCCATGTAATCTAACTCTCTCTTATTGTCTGCTTCTTTGGGAGGACTATATATTTAATCTTTACTTTTTATTTCTTTCAGCCTCAGTAAGATAAAATACCTCTTTAGACCAGAGCAAATTTGAAGATATGTATTCTGGTGCCCTATAAATTGCCAAGTATTTGAAATTTTGTCATATATGTTCTTGTCACTTTTACAGACGTTAGGCTTCTAGTTTCTTTTCTGTATTTACAGTTGGCTTTCCCTTTTAATAGTTCACTTACCTTTTCCCTATATGATTTCAGCCCTAGGATATGAGAGTATGTTTAATTGCTCCATTAACCCACATCTTTTGTGCTTGCAAGAAATGGGGCTTCTAGCCAAGGATCTTTACCACTTCAGTCATTTATTAATGGGCCAATAAAACATAGCCTAAAGCGTCTTTAATAGAAATTATAGTAGGCACTTATATACAGGTTTCCATTCTGTGATAACCAAAGCACTTGGCAGATTTTTTTGTCATCAACGAACTAAATTTATGCATAGCAGAGTAATAATTGATCGGGCAAGGCAATTCGATGACTTCTCTCACACAAAATGCAGAGCGTGGCTAAAGTGGAGGAATGAAGAACATCTAGCTTTTCTCTAATGCTACAAACAAGGTAGCTACCACACAGGAAAATGTGGAGCTGAAACAAAATTACAAACATGTGTTCTAAGTTGGTTTATAATATAAAAGGAAGGAAAAGAAAGTAAAAAGATAAAGTTGTGAGGCAAAAGGAAGTAAGGAATATAGGAAAAGTCACTAATGTTTCTGGTAGGTGTTGTGTGCCCTCTTTGATCCTGCCCTAGATACTGTTACCAGTCAGATGCCAGCAGCAAAAAATTATCCCTGCCCTTGATCAGCTTGTGCAGCCTGGGCTGCTGAACATTTGAGTTATGGAGTCTGACCATACATGATCATGATATCCCTTTTCTCCCTAGTTTCTCTATAGACAGCTAATTTTGACCCTTAAGTTTCTTTCTCGAGGATAATGGAGTTGACATTCGAATTTCTTATTTAAACATAGTATAGGTTTCAGATGCATAAAAAATATTTTTCATAGTGAATGGGGAAGTCTGCCTCTTATGTTTATTACACAGGATACAGGAGCAGTTTATAGCTATCATGAAAAGAAAAGGAAACACTTGTATTTTACCCTTGCAAATAAATGAAAATATAAATTTCAAATGACATTATTCTTCTTAAACCACACTTAGCTAGGGTAAAATAATTAACAAATGACTTCCAACTTCATGCTGCAATTGTTAGAAGTTGAGGTTTATTACTTAAACAAATTTACAATAATCTTAGAATGAAGGAGGTTTTGGGGAAATCTCTTGTGTGGGTAGCATTGGATGAAGTCCTTGAGAGGCATACTACTGGTTGACTTGTGCCAGGGAAATGTGGAGGGTTCCTCATCTGCTCCCCTGGCCTTGGAATATAATTTGTAACCACTCTTTCTGTACGGAAACCCACCTTAAGGATACAGCCTTGAGAAAGTAATGTGTTATTGAGACCAGAGGCACTGTGGAAGTGACTAACCCCAATTAATTGAAGATTCTTGCCCCCTACATATGTAACTTGCTTATTAAAACAGCCAGCTGCTGATCTAGATTGGTCTGACTCTTCAGTTTCTCTTTGCCCTAAGTGTTTGGGGGTCAGCTGCCAATTTCACTCAAGGACTAGGTTGTATACCAACAGTTAGACCCTTCGGGCAATAGAGCCATCTCTATTGATCCTCAAGATATAAATCGGTCTCTATTTCAGTGCAAATTGAGTGGATAAATTTGAACTTCACTGCTTAAAGGGAACAGATTGCAAGAGTGTTCTTATAAAAACTCTGACAATGAGTTTGAAGTTATCAAATTGTTGATAAATCTAATACTATTTGAAAGTTAAAGGATGGGAAAATGGGAAAATGAACCATTTTATTGCAACAAAGCAGCATTAACAATTCCATATAATGGCCTCTAATAAAGCTTGTTTAATCACCTGCTGTGAACAGGAATTTCCTTTCAGCATTTCTAGAGTTAGAACAAAGGAACTCTTTTATTTTCTCCTTTTAATGCCTTCTGTCAAAGCCAGTTCTCAGTGTAGTTGCATTGGCAACCATTTACTTGGGATAATTTGCAAAGTGCTATAAAGTCTTTTCCTGTCTCTAAGTTCCAGCCCACCACTGTGTCTCCATTCTCTTTGTTTTGTCTAGAAACTTCGTGTCTGGAGTCACTATTGAGTAATATGACAAAGTCAGCTGACCTATAAAAAGACAGTCACTTGCATTCAGGTGTGTTACTTAAGAGAGTTATAGAACCAAAGGGGGTGAATTTGTGGTTAGCATAGGATTTGCAGACTTGTCCTCCTAAATGAATTTCTTATTAACATGGTTTACCTTGTTATATTATATGGCAGCAGATAGAAACTGTTGTGTACATAAATTAAATATCAAGTATATTTTCAGCTGTGGGTTATGGAGACATTAGGGAATATCCAAACAATAGACAGATTTGGATTAGATGCTGGTGAGAAGTTTCTCCAGGTGTGGGGATGCCAGCAAAGTCAGGCTCCAAACTACATTAAATTGAACACCTGGCAAGATGCTCCATGGACACTTTTGCCTAAAGCCAGAGGCTTGCTTTTTTATTTCTCATGGATTATAAAATCAGTGGTTTGGAATAACCTTCTACATTAATTGTTTCATTTCAATAAATCAGGAACTGAGGTTTTAGAAACAATGCGACTTTCAGTCTCATTGCTAGTTCATACAAAAATATGGGTTCTCTGGTTCTTAGTTCAGTGTTCTTCATTTTATATCACCTATGAAGCTTCTAAACAAAAGTCATGAAAGAGAGTGAGTTTTTTTAAGTCCTTATTTTTAAATTGTTCTTCAGTCTTAAGATAAAAAGATGGATAAAGGTGGATGCCTTCAAGTTATGTGGAATTAGACAGATACTAGAGACACATAATTTATTAAGTATATTTTTTAGCTTGATTCCCCCAAAGGCACAACCTGAGATAGGGATTCATTATTCAGGGGAAATTTCAAGGAATAGAAGGAAAAGAGTGAGGGAAATGAGAGAAAAAGAAGGGTGAGGAATCAGTTATGTGTTTGGATGATTCAGTGACTACTATGGGCAAGTGAGGCTCAGTTCACCATGAGCTGGTGGGGAGCCACATAGAACCTGCCTTGGCACTGTCTCCAAAGACGACAGGAAGTTAGAGTATTTATCAAGACTCCTGTTGCTCACTTGTGGAGGGTTGTTCCCGTGAGTTAATCCCCCTACCTCTGCAGGTTGAACCGGTTTGTAGCTCATTAGCCTCTGGTGGCTTAGGAGAAGGCTCCGAAGCAGCAGAACAGATGGTCACAGGCCCATGGCCAAGAAGATCGACACCCATTGGGCATTGGCAGTGTGTTTGGAATGGTCCAGCAGTGGTGAACTGAAATCAGCTAGACTCGAGGGAACTCACACAGTGTATCAGTGCATTTGGTTATCATCTCATCCTTATTTATGAAAAAATAATTATGAGACTGTTTTATAAGTTCATCATCAAGTAATACATTTGTGAAATTGGAGTTGAATCTCTTCTAGGATCTCTGGAAGAAGATTTGATGGTTCCTTGTAGACTAGACCATTAGGCTTATTTTTTATTCATGGAGAAGACAGAAATGCCGGAAGATGAAATCAATATCAATAAAAATAATGTTTCTTTGAATGTATGTACTCTTTACTCTGAAAATCCTTTCTTGTGCATTATCTCCTTTTGCCCTCACAAATATCTCATTATTTTCTGGACATGTTAGTCTCCTTTTTGTTGCCATTCTCTTATGATATGTAATTTCCTTTTTAAAGGTAGACAAATCTTTCAAGATACAGGTGGAATATCAATTCCTTTTCAAAGTGCTCCCTGTTTCACTGGGAAAAAAAGAATTTGTTAATTTTCACTCTGGCTTTGAATATTTTTCCCCCCTTTTTAGAAGGCAGTAACACTTCTGGAACTTAATTATGAAATGTCAAAAAAAAGCGCTATTCTCCCTATCTACTTTGATTAATATTTAGAATGAAAGTTAATAACCAGTACAGATATGGGGATATAGAACACTATAAATACCACTGTAAATTCAGCGTTATTGAAAGGCAATATAGTCAGGAATCTTGATAGATTAAAAAAAACTTCATTGTTAAAATTTAATTTAAAGTTTCTGGTATAATATGGAAACCTAGCATTACCATTGCTTCTGCCAAGAAGTAGAATTGCAGAAACACTGATTTCATTACTTATTAAATTAGGAGACATCGAGATATCTATAATTCTGAATTGGCCTTGTGGGAAAATTGAAAGAGTAAGGATTATGTTATTTAACAAAGTGGGAAGATCAAATATAGATATTACTTGATTTATTTATATTATATCTGCACACACACACAGTAGTTTACCAATGAGAAGAAAGCTGATTTATTCTATAGAATAAAGAGACCTTTTTAGCTGAGGCACCACTTAGGTAAAAAAGGAGTGTATTTGGAGACAGGATATAAGCCTGGGATAGTGTGGAAGTTTATGTAACACTGGTCAACAAATTTTTACAAAAGTCATATCACTGAAATAAAATCAGTCATTTCCTATCAATTTGTATGTGCTCAACACGAATGTAAGAGTCAAATTCTAATTTTGGCTCTAGTTTTTTTTTGTAATCTGCAATAAGGGGATGTTTATGTCACAAAATACGTGCCAATAGTAATAAGCCTAGTTAGTACCTGTAAAAAATCAAGTCATGTACTACTTCTTAGATTTCTTCCCTTGTCTCTTGTACAGCTGTTCAGGAGCATCTCTGGGGAGTGTCCACTAGTAGTCAGCCAGCATTGTAGGGGACCATTTTCCCTGGTATCTTTGTTCCATTGATGTGATAGCTTGATGAAAATGTTCGCCATGTTCATCACTAACCATTGCACAGTTTTCAGGGAAGAAATCCAGATGGGAATGAAGGAAGTGGATCTTTAGAGACAAATTGCAGAGAAGTTTCTGATACTGCATCAGCATATCTTCTAGTAGTTCCTTGTAGTTTTCTGCCCTAACATTCCCAAGAAAGTTTGTAGAAACTAGGCGAAAAGCATTCCATGCTTGTTTCGCATCACCGTGCAGCAAGTTGTTGAAATGGTCATCTCAATGCAGACGGAATGTTTGGGTAAACTATTCTTGACTTCTTTTGCTTCATTATTCTTCCAGAAAGTAGGAAGAACCAAGCAGAAGTAACAGTCTTTTATGTTGGTTGCTTGTCTCTCTCCACACCATGGGGACTGCAAACGGCATGATGGTATTTTGCCATTTAACCACTGTGAAAGCTGTGTCGTACATGTAGCACAGCATAGATGCGGGGCCCTACGCTTGTCTTGGTCACCATCCTTGCATCCAAAGTAAAGATGATAAGGCTTCTTCACTTGAGAAGTGATACTTTTCTTCTGGTTGGCAAATGTCACTTCCCACAAATAGAGCAGAAATTATCCACGCTATTAATGCACTTTCGAGTCATGATTGTTCTGTATTGTGCCTAAATGGATAAAATAATAACAGTTCTATGGAACAGTAGCTTAAACTGTCTCACACAAAGTCTGAAATATTTTCAATGCTCAACCTTTCCAACAGGGCTTTCTATAGTGCACTGCTGACGTCAGCTTACTTCAGCAGCAGCCTGGCATAGTATTACATTGCATCAGAAAATGATGGAATCCAGTCTGGATGATGTGTGCATGATGGTATTATGCAATGGGAGGCAATATGACATCATTCTAGGCTGATTTAGGATATTGTTGCAGTCCTACTGGATAAATTTACATGGTGAAACATATAAAATGAATTATATGAAATATCTTCAAAATGAGAGCTAATAAAAAATTTTCAGGGTTACATTCATTTTCAGCACACAAAGATACTACAGATTAGGGCCTTTTAAAATCAGTAGCGATCTCACTGTTGACCAGTGAAATCAGTAGTAAGATACCCAGCTCCCACCTCTACCTCTCGTAGTCAGACAACTACAGCTTTCAGGTTTTGTAAGAATAAGAAATAGGCTATCTGAAGAAACTGAAACAGAGGGATTAGATTAACAAAAATCCAAGCAATGAAGATGTAGCATGATGTGTAAGATTAAAAGAGTATGTTACATGGAAATTCATATAATTCATGATAAGTTGTGTATCCTCCCAATCTCTTTCTCCTACGTGGCTATAGAACACCAACAGTCAGATTTCTACATGTGTTCAAGAATTTGAGGGATTTTTCTCAAGATAAACCTGACATTATAGAAAAGAAAACAAAGCAAAAAACCCCCCAAGAACTTGATATTTGGTGCTCTCCAAAAGTCAAGTGATTATCTCACAATGAATTACCAGTAAGTATAATCTCCCAGTGATACAGAATTTAAAAGTAATTTTAAAGCATGAACAGATTGTTGTGAATTTCAAAACTTTTGAGACAAGCCTCTAATGTGAATGGAGGAAACTGATAAATAATATAAGGAGCTCAGAAGAAGCAGAAGTAATTTGAAAGCAAAGAAGATTTAAAAGAAAATGTAATGAATACACTCAGAGACATGACAGAGACACAACCGAAAAGATTGGATTCATAAAGGAGAAGCAAAATGCAGTGAAAAAGGAGTGAAGATGAAAGTATGAGCCCTGGGATATTAAAAATACCTTTGAATTTTTTTTAAAGCAAAAACTTTTGGTTGTCAGAGTCAAAGGAAACTAGAAGGTTGAACCTATAAGTCAACAAAGATAATAAGAAATAAACGTGTGATCATTTTAGGAGCAATCCATTCATTGACCATCGAAGTAACAGGGCTTCTAGAATGAGAGAAATCATACATTGGAAAGGAGGAAATAATCAAGGCAATGACAGAAAATTTCCCAAAGTGGAGAATAACAGTCTTTCGATGGAAATGAATCAGTGAGTTTTCAGAATAATAACTAAACAAAAGTCTTCATTAATTCACATTTTTAGGAGACTTTTAAATGTCAAATCATAAAAGTTCTCAGACTAAAACGACATGCCTTATACCTTACACAAAGGATCATAGTTAAAAAGGAACCCGAGAGTTTTTTTATGATATTTGAATTCATGACATATAGATGACTTCATTTAAAATTGTGTATCCAAATGTTACAAATTGATACTTTTGTGTGATTGAGATTTGTACACTCCCCAAGCCATGGTGGAAAACTCATATCTGTACTTATCTACTCTGTCTTTTCTTCAGATATAATGGGAAAGCATCTGAGTTTTATGAAACGTCAATTCTTCCTTTGATATCTGAATCTTATGCCAACCAGTTTGCTGAAGAACCTCATGTCTACAGTCATCCTATCTCCTTATTGAATAATTTTCTCCATATTATTGACTGATTCTCTTTATCACAGATAAATATCAGTAGTCTTAAGTTTGACAAGTATGTAGATATCTTGTCTGTCTCTAGCTGTTTTTCCTTTCATCTGCTTATCTTCACAGTAAGTCTTGAAAGAACTGCTAATCTTTAAAAAAATTTCAAATTTTATCACTTTTCATTTACTCTTTGATCCATTTCCACTTGGGTATTTATTGTCATAAATATCCAACATAAAACACATAAGAAACTGTGCTCAGCAAGCTTGCTAAATACTTTACATTTCCAGATGTAATGGTTAATTCTCTACTCACATCTTCCTTGCCTAATGGACAGAATGTGACCTAGTGAACCACTCTCTGTTCTTTTAAACAAATGATGTACTTAACTTTGAAACAAGTTAAATATTACCACATCTTTCCCTTCAACCTGTCTCCTCATGCTTATTCCATTCCCCCTCTGGTGACTTCTTTAAAGGGTCTACTTAGACATCTAAATAGGCATCTCAAATATTTCCAAAACAGAAATTTTGTGTGCCCTGATCTCAAGCTCATTGCTTCCCCAATCCTCCCCAACCTAGTAAAGGACACACCAGCTATCAATTTACTCCATTACTCTATAACTGAGAATTATCTCTTTCCTATAGCTCTACTTTCAAATCAAATTTTGAAACTCCCCTCTTCTCTTAATCTTTATTGATCCTGTCATGATGTGAACTACCATCAATGCCTGTATCTCCGTTACCATTCTTGTCCTATCTCTACATAGCAACAATGTACTTTCAGTAGAAAGGAAATTACTGCAACTTCCAACCATGACTAATAAAACTCCAAGTGCACTGTCTGACTAACAAAACTCCAAGTGCACTGTCTATAAAAATACAATGCGGACCACATAAGCAAACTAAAGTTTTCTGGTGAGTACTTTAGAAAAAGTAAAACAGTGGTTTAATGGTAAAAATGTATTTCGTTTTACCTACTGTGTCCGTAAACATCATTTCAATATATAATTAATACAAAATTTATTAATGAGATATATTCTTTTTCTACCCAAGATCTTCAAAATCCCATGTGTATTTGTGTTTTACACTTACAGTACAACTCGATTCAGAGATTGATTCGAATAATTTGATTTCAAGTGCTAACAGTAGTAACATAAACATCAGTGTTTATTACATTGTATTTTCTGTTTGCTGTACTAAACACAATATTTTTAAAATAAAAATAGCAATAAAAGAGTAATAAATAATAACAATGCTATGAAATCTCTGGATACTAGGCTACGTAGACAATCAGTGGTATCGAAAAGACTGTCACCTTGCTGGTTAACTGAATGTAATTTATTCTAAATAAGAGATTTATTTCTTTGTGATAAACATTCATCAAGTATTTTAACACTTGACTGTGAACTGATGAGGTGTCCAATTTTATCTCACAGGTTATAATGAATGGGTAATGTTCATTATTTGATTGTATTTTCTTGGCATCTGGCATAAATCCAAATTATAACACCCATACAATATATGCCTTGTTACAGAATCTCTTAAAGGATTATGATAAAAAATATTTGAGGGCTACAAAACACCTTTTGCTTTAACCCTAACTCTGTTGCTGAACATTATGATGTCACACTATGGATCCCATTTCCTAATCTCAATCTCAGGAATTTTTTAAAAACATATGTAATTATGTTACTGGGCGGGGGGGGGCAGAACCCCCAAACCTGCCCTCTGTAAATAGGTTCTGCCATCCACTGCACCAAGACAAAACATATTCTAGTGCATAAGACCTTTAAAGAAAGGAACTTTAATACAATTAGGGTGCAATTCAGAAAGGGAAAAGAATAGTTTACAAATCAAGCACCCGAAGTTACCCATCCCCTCATGGGTAAATGCCTAGCCAAAAAAGCTTGGCCCAAATCAGGGCCACCGAGGCCCAAAGGTCTGCCACAAGTCTAAGGCATCTCCTCATGGAGACCTATAGGAAGGGAGAAGGGGCCCAGCACATCTGCGACAGAAGGAGCAAAATCAAAATCAAGATAAAAGCTGCCACTGTTAATGGCCCCACGGGTCTCTCACCCACATCTCTCTCAACCAGTCCAAGACCAAAACCATGTGTCTCTCTGCTCCAAGTGTCTCCTCCAGGTCTCTTTCTTGCTCTCCATCCTCTGTCCTTCCTTCCTTCCTTCCCCAGTCTCCTCTTCTGATACTTCTCCTCCCTGCTCAGCTCCACCCACCCTTGGGGAGGGGGGCAGACAACCTGGAACCTCCCCTTTTCCTGCTACAATTAGCCTGTTACCCTGAGAACTTCCATTACTAAAAATTAATTCCAAGGGCTTCTACTGACCTTATTTGTGGAACACTGACTAAAGTAGCAGATCCATTCCCTTTTCCAATGCAAGGTCTCCTAAGGAGAACAACAGTGAACTACAGTGAAATATTCATAATGTGGAAGGTGAGATTTTCAGAACTTTTCTAACTGAGAGGCTTCTAAAAACACAGCTTAAAAAGAAAAGAATAAACAATTTTGAAGGGACTAAGGGCTGCTCAGATAGCCTAGACAATAAACTTTTCTGAACTGCCAAATCCCCAATAACATAAAAAGACTAGGCGTGATCAATCTGCAAGAAGATGGAAAGGTGCCACAGAAAAACAGTGCTGATCACACTACACAGTTTTTCCAAGATTCACATGATATTGGCGGAGGGCGGCATCGTTGCACATAAACAGACACAAGTTCAAATACAAAGAATGAAGAAAAATAGCAGTACTTCAGAATATACACTTGCATAAAGCAAAATCCCTAGACCCCTGTTAGTGACTTACTTTAGGGATTTATATACTGAGGTGTGGAAAGATAAATTGTTGGCATGAAACTGCAGCATCCCATCAGTGATGAGAAATGAAGCCTGAAACAGTGTCATTAAGGCTTCTGAATCACCTGGCCATTAGCCTAAACAGGAACTAAGAAAATTCTATCTGTTCTTTCCCTTTAAGCTTTAAGGTTTAGTGAACCAGTTTACACCTACTGCTGATGAATCATCTTTCTAAATGACCCTGTTAAATCATATGCAGTTAATTATAAAGACTTTAGTGCTATGTGTTGTGTGTGGGTTGCAGATTACTATTGCCTGACCACATGCTCGGTGAAACTTTAAACTGTCATCAGACCACAATGAATTCTTCATCCTCCAGTGCTGCAGAGGAAAAAAAAAAGTGATAAATTCTCATGGCATGATAAGATTCTATTCCAGTCCTGGTTCCCTCAGAGTCCTCTCTGCACATAGCTAACCCAGACCAACATCTCAGATTCTTTTGTTCTATTATCTTAATCATCTGTGTCTAGTGGGAAATAGAGCAAAGGTCTTATTAAAAAGTAAATAAGCTCCACACCAGGAAAAGAAATGTACATAGGGGGAAATATAGGTTCATGTGGCCAGATAATGTCCAGAGCAAAATTTCTTATAAGTGAACATGTTATTGTCAGAGACAGATGAGCAAGGTAACCAAAGCCATGCAAAAAGTTGTTTTTGCATTTATCTCAGAATAAAACAATTTTTTCATATCTTAGGGAATAAATGTTATTAAAGTGTGGGATTTTCAATATCAAATCCTTGAAAATTCTGACTAGCTTGAGGAAAAAAATATCAGTGTTAAAAAAAATAATCACACTCCTTGGTATTTACCCAATGGAGTTCGAATATTCTGATTGCTTCCAGGTCTTGGTAATTATGACTAAAGTGCTCTACAAATCCATGCATAGGTTTAGTAGGTGAATGAGAATAAGTAAAACTATCGTATATCACATAAGGGATAATGATTCAGTACTAAAAAGAAATGACTTATAAGGGCCTCCCTGGTGGCACAATGGGTTATGTCTCAGCACTATGACGCTATTGGCAGCCCCCGCAGCACGAGTTCATCCTTGCCCCAGGGAGCTAACCCACATGGCGCAGCAGACCTTTCCTGTCTTGCCTGCTGCTCCCTTCAGCAGTGTATTCAGAAGATCCACCTGTTCTGCTCCCCAATCTGTCTCTGGTGAATTCTCTCACCCGCCTCCCACCCTGCACCCCAGATATTGTATGCATAAATAAATAAAATAAATATTAAAAAAATGACTTATCAAGCCCTGAAAAGACAAGGAAGAAAATTAAAAGAATATTACTAGGGGAAAGAAGTCAATATAAAAAGACTACATTCTGAGTGACTTCAACTATATGACATTCTGGAAGGGGCAAAACTATCCAGACAGTGAAAACATCAGTGGTTGTCAGAGATTAGGGAGAAGAGAGGGCTAAACAGGCAGAGCACAGAGGATTTTTAGGGCAGTGAAAATGCCTTCTATAATACTATATAATGGATACATATGTCCAAACCCATAGAATGTACAACACCAAGAGTGAACTGTAATGTAATATGAACTGGGCTTTGGGTGTCAATGTAGTTACATCAGTTATAATAAACGTACCCCATAGGTGAGGAAGGCTGGTAATAAGGGAGGCTGTGCTTATTTGAAGGCAGGTGTGTCTATGGGAAATTTCTCATTTTTGCTATTCATGTAAAACTACTCTAAAAAATAATCATGAGGGAGTGTGGAAGGTGAAATTGTCAAAAGTGGTGAGAAAACCAAAAAGCATTAAAATAACAGGAAGGATGGAGGGTAACAGGAAGGAAGGAAAGGAGGGAGGGGGGAGGGAGGAAGAAAGGAAGGCAGGCAAGCTCCAAATTGCTTCAAATCGATTTATGTAAATACCCAGTGTTTTCTACCCAGAAGATACCTGATAACCAGTAAATGTGAGGATAAATAAATGGTGCGTGTAAATTACCTTCTTCTCATGAAACTAAGTTTTCTGAGGCAGTACCATCTTATCCATTCTCCATGGTTGTCCCTCCCTCCCTCCCTCCCTCCCTGCCTCTCTCCTTCCTTCCTTCTTTCCTTCCTTCCTTTATCATTCCTAGGGTTTTAGTAGAAGACCAAACAAAAACCAAAAAGATTTCAGGGAGCAAATGATTTTCAAACATACTGGAAGCACTTTGCTTTGAATTCAGGTGCTAACTACAAATCATGTTTACATTTTTGGTGAAGCAGATGCCCAAATATCTTGTTGGCAATTTGCTTTTCTGTTCCATTGTGGTCATCATATGGACCACATCCTAATTAAAGACTGAAATAGTTTCTTCTTGTGAACTGGAGGCCATGTGAGACGCTGATCTCCTGTGGGCATCACTACTTCTTTGAAGGCTACGTTTTCCTTCTCTTGTTGCCTCACTCCCCATTCCCACCATCATAGCCACTCAGCAAGTACTAGGACTACCATGAAAACAAGGGAAATGCAATTGCTTGCTGATGCTTAGTGACGACCCAGACTTCTGCTTCTACCATCATCCCAAATTTCCCCAAAGTCCTCTTTTCATTTCGTGGGTCCCGATTTCACTCTGGGGAGTTGTGCTGGAACAGAAGAAAATGAAGGGGAGTGCCAGCTGTCTGTGATGTCCTTAGTTGGAACTTGGGGTGAATTATCACCACTTTCTCTTCTGCCCTTGAAATTAATTCATACCTTAATACCTTACTTCAGGAATCAAGATACATTCGCCCAGATCTAATGGAACTGAATGTGGTCTAGCAATTTCATATTTCAGGTTTTGCACAAAATCCATATGGATCTAAACTTGTCTGATTTAGGACCTTCAGATAAAGTCTATTGAATACACCCTATTCTGATAATTTTGCCTACTTGCAGACCAATTTGCCCATAAGCAAAGAGGCAATATGCTCTCTTACTCTGGTTATTAATACCTTCTGGGTGTTAGTAGAAGGAGCCATCTCAGGCCTAGTGAAGAAGAGAAAGGGAAGTTTCTGAATTGCTTACAAGGAGCTGGCGATGAAGAACAGATATCCCTGGGCTGCCCAGATATCTGCCACATGGGTTATCAGCACTATGCCTGTTAAACCCCCCAGTGCACAACTCAGGGTGGTGTGAAAGATGAGAATTGTTTTCCTGAGAGTTGTTTCAAGAATGTAGTTGCTCACCTAATAGCAGGAACATGTAATCATTAACTGGGTCTAATATTAGTATCTGCAAAATAAAGAGCAATTGGGCCTACTGTAAAAGAGTGCAAACCTTGCATTTATGTGCTGCCAGGTAAAAGCTGTTCCTTTTCAGATGTACATCTTTCTTGAATGCCAGAGATGAATTTTGCTTCTATTAGAAACACAGGGTGCACCAGAGAAAGAAAATGCTGTTTGAGTTTAAAACATCCTGAGTTAAAGCCCTTGGTGTTTTTTCTTCCTGTTTTTCTGACTCCTTTCTGCTGGTGTCCTCGACTTAGCCATGCCTTATATTGTTTCTCTTTGGATGGACAGCAGTGGGGAGAGGTCAGTATGGACCATTTGCTTCAGGCTTTATTCAGTCAAAGAACTAGTACCTGAAATAGAATCTCACTGTTCTCCAGGGAGGACCTTTGGTTAAACAAAACTTTGAATGTTAAACCCTTGATAATTTTGAAGTACAAATTGGAAGACCTTAGGGTGCTCCTCAGCTGAAGAACACCACTAAACAAGATGCAGATGTTGAATTGACTGGTTTACCAAATAAGGATGCTGGACCAGAGATTCAAATTTGTCATCATCATTTTAAGCATTTTATCTAATTTATATTCATGAGACTCTTGGAGGAAGGACACTGGTTCTCAAAGTATAGTCCTCACAGTATGAGCACCACAGAGAAATGTACATCACTGGGCCCTACCCCTGGCTTTCTGGGTCAACAATCTATGTTTTAGCAGTCTGCCAAGTGCTTTTATATTTGTTTGTTTCTGTGTTTGTACAGTTTGCCAAGTGCACACTATAGTTTGAATTACTATATAAAAACATTATCACCATAGAATGTATTCTATCCGAAGCCTTTGAAGTCTCTTATAGTTAAAATTTTCAATGTTAAATTCTAGATTTCCATTGATTTTCAGTACCATGCATGCAGTAAGTAGTCAACAAATATTCACTCTATGCTAAAGTTGTAAAATCTTAATAAAAGTCACTAGTCATATATTTTACTATTTAATCACAAACCAAGAATCACATGCAATAAATCAGATTTGCATCAAATATTCATTTTACACTATCAAAATGTATTATGGCATTGAATTAATGGAAAAATACTTTTAATTTCATTTTTTTATTCAATAAATTTTTTCCACCTCACTTAGCACAAATTATTAAAAAGCCTTTTTATTGTAGAAAAATTTGTTTTTTCTCACTTAGCTATAATGTAAATGCCCATGTAGAGTTTTAATAGCAAGCACAGTTTTTAATTGTGGGAAGGGAATATATGAAGTTATAAGTCAGTATAACCACTTTGGGTTATCTATGTGAAAAGAAGTGAAAAAATATAGTAAAATTCTAATTTAATTTGTCATAGCACAGAATAAGAACTGTTGAATGTCTCTTCTAAAGGAGTTCAATTTTTGAAACTTCCCCAAATTAATTTTATCCATTTTTTATTGTTTACTTTTTTACATGTTTTGCAGAAATAATGCATGTTAATTTTAGAAAGATTTAAAACTACAGAAACAAAGAAAAAAGTCTTCTCCTTCTTTAACTTTAAATGACTATAAAAATTTAATCGTTTGATGTGACTTTTGTGTAACAAACACCTATGCATTGGATATTTCTCCCTGACTGTTAGTTTTTATAGTGACTGTTAGTCTAAACAGTTTGCTTGAGTATTCTTAGCACTTGTCTCAATGTTCCAGAAAGACTCTACCATGATCTAGTGTCATTAGCAATGTTTATGAATGATACTTCCTGCTTGATACAACATATCTTAGTGGACTACTCAATAAATAAACATATCAATTTTTTATTAATCTGTAATTATTTAATTGGCAGTAAAAATAAATTCTTTCTCATATTCTTATTATCTATTTGTATTTCTTAGTTATTATTTTACTACCTCACATATTCACTTATTATAAAAATACTATATAAAATACAGTTTTTGAACATCAGGTGCAATGAGTTGAATTAATTGTACTCATCAGTGGTAGGCACTTTATTATCATTGGTCTATGTAAAATTCAGTTCTATTTTCTTCCTTAGTTTTCATTTTATATTTACTTATGTAATATGAAAATTCCATTTACCTTGTTTTTTTCTCTTCTCCTCCCACAATAGATACGTCTGTTCTTAAGTACTTGATGTGAATTTTTTTTTTTATTTCTGTATGTCTGTTGTCCTTTCGTGAATATGTGAATTTAATTTTCACACATTTATAGTTATGATAGACTTATCATTTTATTCTATAGCTTTATCATTCATCTCCATGTTCTTTTTAAAAACTCCATATTGCTGAGTATATAGCTCGTTGACTATTTCTGAGTTTTGCTGAAGATACCGTGCTGTTCATTAATCACATTCTATAATTGGGTCTCCCAGTAGGGAGCACTCAGACTACCTCCAATGCCACAGCAGTGCCAGAAATACTTTCTTGGTAATACTTGCTAAATTTTACCTAGGAATATAACCACTGTGTTATTGGATATGCTTATGCAGTTTTGATTGAGTACTGTCTCATGTCTGACAAAGATTTCCCATATTTTATAATTGATTGATTGATTTGGTTAATTGTTGATTATATAGTCAAATTTATCAGTTTGCTCATAACTCTTTTGACCTGGCATCACAGAAAACCACCACAGTACACTAAGGCATATATAATTGTATATATGATCTATTTTATTATAATTATAACTATAATGAATCTTGAATCCTCTTAAAAAGAAGAGGTATAATTTCACTTCATCATTTTAAAATATTTAACCAGTATATCAACACAAATCATTGACTAGATATTTCACTCTAATTTGAAATGGTGAACTAATTTTTACTAAGTTCTGCTTGATTGTTCCTGTATTTGTCCTGTTACTTTCATCCATCATTTCATTTTCATGCACCTTTAATACTTTTGAACAAATATAGAATGACATGAATTTTTTTGGGGGGTGCCTGGCTGATTATGATCACCGTTTACTGTTTTTAAGTGTAAAAAGAACTGCTTTTTATTAAAAAATTACAGTTTGCGTAGAAAAATAATACTCACAATTTCTCACTTTCTAGAAGTTACCACTTGTTATATTTTCTTTGTATTGTTTTTCTGGCCTCATAGAACACATACAATTTTTTTACTAATTAAAATGTTATGGGATTCTAATACAGTTATTCTAAGACTTTCTTTCTTCACTCTAAAATGTATTATAATGGAGATGAAACAATGTCTTTTTTCTATATTATATCCAAAATATCCCCATATTGAGGTGAGTCAAAGACCAAGTAATATGAACATATTTAATTGATACTTGTGCTTACTACCAAACAGTCCAAATAAACTTTTAGTTTATTTTTGTGGGTTTAAAAAGATCCTAAATCTGAAATAAAAATAAAAAATATCATAGACATATTTAAGTATAAAAAGACCTTATCAGTAATATGTGGCTGGTTATGCTTCAGTAAGATGTACAGAAACATTCTCAAATATCATTGCTTTAAAACAATAAAGATTTATATCTTATTCTACTATATAATTATTGATTTTCCATGGTCTCTGCTCTGTATTATTACTTAGTTTTTTTTCCATTTAATGTATTTATTTTCATGTCTTATTATCTCCATGTTCTTTATAATCTCCACTCTTTTGCACTAACTGAAATGCCTTAATAAAGTTACTCAGTTTATTGAGGAAAGTTTTACACTTGCTGGAGGAAAAAAAGCATAAATTGTCATAGACTTCTGCCCAACATAGCAGCTCTCATTTCATTGTCTAAAACAATATATGGCCATGCCCACCTTCACGAGGATGAGAAAGTGCATATACACTGGATGCTCAGAACAGGAGGAAATGACATACTTTTGAACCATTCTAATTACTACAAAAGCTAGTTAAATCCATAAACAAAAACAACATCATTTTTTTCTAGCATTCCTCAATGGTAAGCATTTAGAATGTCTTATTTTTTCTATTTGATATACAATATTGTGGGAAACATACATTATTATAAGTATCTGTGTAAAATATATATTTGGATTAGTTTTTATGTATATAAAATGAATTTTTAAGTAATATTGCTGAATTAAATCATTGTTGTCAAATTACTTTCCAGAAAGGTTAGGGCAATTGATCAGCCAATGTCAGCATATGAGTATGCTCATTTCCCTACCTCCATGTCAAATTAGATATCATCAATGTTTTAAAATTTATTTTTATTATTTTTTAAATTATCACATTTTTTAAACTAGTAAGCTAAAGGATAAAACCACCAGCTTATTAAACATTTTTATTTCATTTTCTGTGAATTACCTAATGATATCCTTGGCCTAACTTAAAATTACTACTCAAGTACCAAAACTTAGGTACTCAGATATACATTGTATTTAGCAAAAACTCTTAGGAATTCAACTTTCAAGATATACCTTGAACTTGGCATTGATATTCTCTCTATTGATATAATCGTTTGCCTATACCACAATCTGTCACTATCTCTTAACTTATTTCCCTCCTCCCATTCTTCCATACCACCCATACAACTTCATCATGGGAAGAAAAATGAAGATAAACCACATAAAATTACCACTGTGTTTCAAAAAATTAAATCATTCCCCAAGGCACTTGAGCAAAATCCAAACACATTTTCCTACTCCTGCATGGATTACTTGTGTGATCTGACCCTTGCCTGCACATTGTTGCTTTCATTATTTCTTTTATTCAGTCCAGCCATCTTGGATTTCTTCAAGTTCTTAAAATAATATAAAAGAAAGGAAAATCTAATTGTCTCACATTTCTCAAAGTCTTGCCCTACCCTTACTTTCATTATAATTACACAAGGTGCTTTCAAAAATTTAGTCTTTGGGGTGAAAGTGTCAGTAATCTTCACTTTTTAAAGCATGGCCCTTCACTTTTTAAACCATGGATGAGTCTTGTGTCTACACAAGTTTAAAAAGTATTGCTGTCTAATCTCCCACTAGGATTTTTAAAAAAGATTTATTTATTTATGCATACAAGCTGGGTTGTAGGCCAGAGGTGTGGGGTGGGTGAGAGGATTCACCAGAGGCAGAGTAGGGGGAAGAACAGGCAGAGCAACTGAAGCACACTGCTGAGGGGAGCAGCGGGCAAGGCAGGAGAAGTCTGCTGTGCCATGGTGGAATCTCCCTGGTTGCGAATCGAACTCGTGCTGCAGTGGCTCTGGACAGCTTCACAATGCTGCGCTTAACCCATTGCACCACCAGGGAGGCCCCACTCATCATTTTTTAAAGATGCATAGGACAGTTCTCAGATTGCCATAATATTTATGAGAAAATGCTTTCTCTCCTCCAGGTGGGATGGATTTTTGTAACTGCTACTTCCTACTTAAAAAAAATATATTTATTTATTTTTTTCATTTCTGCCAAGCAGACTAGGTCTTTCTTTTGCCTCTCTGGTTTTGGAAACAAACAAAAGTGGTGGAGGAGAGATTTTCTGATCTCATAACGACTAGGTGACTTTGTTTTTTCTTACCCACTCCCATTTCAAACAAAGAAAGTGTTTATATTGTTTTATTGGTTTTACAAGATCCTTTGGCTAAGAGTTTGATTTTTTCCCTCAAAGCTATTCCTACCACCAACTACATGGGAAATGTGGGAAACAGCTTATGTAAATACTATGTCAGGAGAGGAATCAACCAACACCCTGTTTCTAACATTTTAAATCATCAAAAGACAAGAACCAGATTTTATTTATATTTCCCCTGCCCACTACGCAGTGATCGTGATGTAGTTTATTAGCAATCATGTCAATAGTATTTGAAGGGATAAATGAATGTGATACTGGGAAATTCCAGACATGTATTTACATTGTGGTATTTGATATTTTAGTCAATTCAACTGTAGCTCTATAAATGCTACATACATGCCTTTTTTTGTTTGCTTGTTTTAAAGACATTGAAACCTTTGCTTCAGGTCACAAGGATTAAACTCTAGGGCTATGCAAAATGTTTGTTCTCTTTCCTCTTTATCAGGAAGACAGTAAATTGAAAATCATTAGGGAACCTGCTCTGAAGAGCAGCCCTATAGCGTCATTACTCTTGATAACCCAATTATGGCAGGTGGCAAATCAGACCAATTTCCCAGAGCTTCTGAAAGCTGCACAGCTACAAAGAGAAGAAAGGGAAGGGAGATTTTCAAGGAAGTTTGTTTGAGTGCCATATTACTGCACAAATAAATACTAACCTACATTATTACCACGCTTAATGATTAACATGTAGGTATAAACTTCCAGTTCTTCACACCTCACTCAGTTCAAGACTCAAGGAGACTGGAGTTGACTTTCTCTTTTTTATTTAGCAATCTTTGCTTAAGGAATAGTGTTAACTTGATTTCTCAAAACTTATATTTTCCTCTCTACTAATTCTTATCAAGCAGAGACATCATAGTTTTTGTAACTGATGAAATCACTTCTACCTAAAAAAAATCCAAAAACCATAAAAACTAAACAAGCTGAAAAATTCCTAATATTGCTGCCTCTTCTGGCATTGCTCTGCTTCTCTCTCTCCCCTCCCCCATAAATTACTGCAGGAGGAGAGCTTTTCCCCACCCATTCCCATTCAAAACATTTTCATTCTGGTTTTGCTCAACTCTTATTCCTAAAACTTGTCTTTAAGTACCAAATCTGATGACTCCCCTCCTCAGCCTTTATCCTTTATAATAGCTCTTTCTTTTCTTTTTTTCTTATCCTGTGGAAAAGCAGTCTTTGTCATCAGGGGTAGATTGTTGGACTATGGAATCCAGTGACTCTCGGCCCCCTGCACATTGGCATTTGGGCAGTCCTTGCCATTGTGTCCTCAGTGCTTGACCCAAGGTGCCACAGATCGAAAAAGACTTGCTGAAGGGAATTGCTCTCTGGTGCAGCTCTTACAATAATGCTAAATAACAAAACACAACAAAACAAAGAAGTGCAGTTTATCCCCCTGGAGGATGAAGAACAGAGAGAGTGACCCAGTCATCTTAGTTGTCCTTAGACCACACTTCAGTACATGACTGAAGAAATGACAATCGTCCCATCTGAGCTCAGACTCATGTGTCAACCCACAGAGTTATGAATAAGTTAAGTTATTCAGGCTGTTAAGGTAAGCCTCTCAGTTTGGGGGCAATTTATTTCCCAAACTAGACAACCTCATTCCTTTTGAAACACAATTTCTTTAGCTTGATTGCATGCTATCTGCTTCTTAGCTCTTTCACTCTTCCCATGATAACTTCCCCTCTTGTCTTTTTGTTGTTGTTACTCTTCAAATGTAGTAATATGTAGGGTTAATTAATATGTTAATTTTAGTGAGGTTAATCACACATTAGAAATAAAAAGATTGTGATTATCCAGGCAGTTTCCTATTCTGCTTATCCCTGGGAGGAGTGCAAACGATCAATGAGTTTTGGGGAGTAAAAACAAAAACAAAAACAAAAACAAAACAGCAACAACAAACAACACAACACTTACATTTATATCCTTAGTTTGTAATCAGAGGGGTAGATGTCAGTACATGGCTGATTATGAGCATTAGACTCTCCCAATATTCCTTTGGAAGAAATAACAAATGTTTTAATGTATCATCTGTGTGAATTATTGATAATCTATACTGTATCAAGAAAAAACGAATCATTTGGCTTTTGATTCCCCACGTCTATTTTGTATCATTTGTTGTTACTAAAGTGGCATATGCACACATATGCTATGCATAATCAAAGGTTATTTACATAGCCATAGTGAGTCACTACTTAACACATTTAATTACACTTGCAATCTCTTTTATGGTTATTTGTGTGCAATAGTAAAAGCTAGGGCTTTTTATATTAAATAATGGATCAGTATAGACATACACTTGACCAACAGGATATTTAATTAAGTAGGAATAATGTTTCATTGCTAAGATAGTGCCGTATCACATTGTGCCGTGATGTTAGTAAAATCAGATGACAAAACTAAATACTTCTGCAAGGTGACCTGCCTCTGTGTATGTGTGTGTGTGTGCATTAATGCATGTATGTATGGTTATATGTGTGTGTACACATTATACACACACACACATATAAAGTGTGAAGTAAAGTTCTACTTCTTTGTAAACAGAATCTGTGTGTTATTCCAGTTATTATTTCTTTCTGACATTATTTTATGTGGAGTTTAAGATATAAAATAACTGCTTTTGGATTCCATAAACATTATAAAAGTATTAAGTGCACCACTGTATGTTCAGATATTTAGTATTTCTATTAGTTTTATTAAGTACTTACAAAGTTTTTTTAGTCTTCCAATAAGCAAAACAGTGTTTATTAATTACACTGGTCAACAAATTTTTACAAAAGTCATATCACTGAAATAAAATTAGTCATTTCCTATCAATTTGTATGTGCTCAACACGAATATGACAGTCAAATTCTAATTTTGGCTCTAGTTTTTTGTAATCTGCAATAAATGGATGTTTACATCATGAAATGCATGCCAATAGTAATAGGCTTACGGTTAATACCTGTAAAAAATCAAGTCATAGAGTACTTCTTAGAAATCTACTTCTTAGATTTCTTGACTATTAAATGAGCTATGAGTACCAAATGCATCAAAGTGACCAGGGTCCATGGATGGGCTATAAATCTCACAATCTTGTATTATTTTTTTTTGCCTGATTATTTAAAATGAACATTTTTTAAAGCAGTAAGCTTGAAACAATAGCTTATCAAAAAACTTTGTGTTAATACTCTCACTTCTTTCTCAAGGAAGGAACAAAACAGTGAAAAATTAGATTGGTAGTATAAACTGTGTAGGTTTCTACCTTAGCAGAAAGCTCTAAAATAGAGTTATATCTTGTTAAACTGAAAAATGATATTGCTATGTATAATCACATAAAAGTTGAAGGTTTCAGTAACTATTAGACAAAGCAGAGGAAGGAAACCAACCTCTGCAAGGTAAATCATGCTATTTGTGTTTTCCTTGCTGTTTTGGATGGGATTTCTAGTATATGTTATACTGTGCTGTAACAAAGATTGACGGGTAATCAGCAGATAAAGTAATAAAAGAAGCTAGCTTTAGATGAATTATAGAGAAGGGAAACTTTTCTTTTAATTCAATTCTCTTATATAATTAAAGAGGTTTATGAAAGTTTGTAAGTTTGAAAAAATCTGGTTAGGATTCTCATTGAAATTCATAACATTTAAAACACCAAAATTTATGCAAAAATCTAATTCACCTTATTCTTGAGATTTTCACTAACACCTGCATATCTATTTGATCTAATACATGAGATGAATGCTGTAAATAGCTAGACTTTAAGAATCTAGATTATTGTCATCAACAATGAGCAAAAGAACATGCTAACCTTATTTGAGGATGGTCTGAGTCATTGTAATAAGACATGGCCTATGGATTTGATGTTCTAGCAATATAAATAGATTTGAGTCTGTACAAATGCACTCTTGTCCAATTTGTCGCTAATGGATAATGGAAGTGTCAAGGTACACTAGTTGATCTAAGAAATCATTGTTCCAAAGCATCCTCCTAAAGTCTCCAGTGACCCAACATGTAGTGCTTGAGTGAGACCCAAATGTACTCAGCATTATGAAAAAAAACACTGTTTTTTTCCATTGATTCTATTTTCCATCTTAATTGCAATCTTTGTTAGATTTTTGTTAAGATTATGATACAAACAAAACTCTTTTATTTCTTCTCAGTATTTTCCCTCATAATATTCCTTTAAAATCTCTTGAAGCCATCCACCAAAAGAACTGACATCTCTCCTTGAGGAAATTTGTATAGCATTATTTTAAGAGAACATTACCCCTAAATCCTCAAGATCTCAGCTCTGTTCTCAGAGGGCAAACTTTATGAAATTATTGAGATTTTTTTCCCATTTCATTTCAGTTTTTCTTTGTGCTTATAATTAGCTACAGAAATGAATTTATGTTTTGGAAGTCATCTTTGATTCTTATATTTTCTTTATTTGTAAATTATTTTTCTACAGACTGAAATTCAATGCTTTGGTGAAGAATTCCTCAGCTTTTTTCCCTGTAGTGTCAAATATACAATGTCTTTTTTAAAAATAAAATTGAGTAGCATTCACTACTGAGAGGAGTTTTGCCCATAAAATCCTCTGACTCTGGCCTCCCAGGTGGTGCAAGAGGTTAAGTCATGGCCTATGAAGCTATCAGCAGGCGCTACAGCCAGGAATCTAAGCCACATGGTGTGGCAGACCTCTCCTGTCTTGCCTGCTGTGCCCCTCAGCAGTGTACTTCAGTCAATTGGCTGTTCTGCTCCCCACTCTGTCTCTGGTGAATCCTCTTAGCCTCCACACCTCTGTTCTACACCCCAGCTCTTGTATGCATAAATAAATAAATCTTTTAAAAAATCCACCGACTCCACAAAAAGAAAAACGCTTATCCTAATATGAGTGCAACTTTGGTTGCTCATTTGTGCCAATCAAACATAAAATTTAACATGTCCTAAAATTTACCTTTCTCATTTTCTAATTTATTTTGTTCATTGAAAAGGAAAACAATTCCAGTGTTCTGAAACACATTCACTATCCGAAGTCTCCCTAATACTTGTTTCAGTGTTCTCCATTTGTCAGATTATAATGAAGTCCTATGTGGTAGTAAAGATCCTTTCATTTAAGAAATATTTATTGAACATCCTCTAGGCAACATCAAAATGCGCATCCAGAATGATCCTTACATTTTAGAGATCTTTTCTTTTTATAGATAACTTCTTAGAGTTTGTGTCATTCATTGAAGATCTTTTAATTAAAATCTTTCATGTTTAGGTGAATATTCTCAAAGCCAATGGAGTGAAATGACCTTTCCATACCATATCACTCCAGTTAGAACAAAAGTAGACCAATAAATTCAGAAAAGAACAGAAGGCTGAGTATTTGACATATTTTTCTGTTCTTTTTGTTGACTCAAACACCAAGCCCTTTCTTAACAGTTCTTTAGTAATATTCCTCATTCAGTCAGCTCACTCTTTATTTCATTACTACCATCAAGCATACCCATGTGTCTGAACTTGAATTTGGTCTATTTCAATGCTTACGATTAGGGATTTTTGTTTGATTTTAGTTACCAATCTTAATGATCCCCAACTGGGTGCTGATGCACCCTGAGGAGTTTTAGCCAACTCACTGGGTTGGGGGTACAAAGAATGGGGACTTCATTCTGTTGCACAAGCTTAGTCTCTACCTTGAATGGCTTCTATGTCTATCTCCAACTAATCTGTGTTTAGTTGTGTAAATTGCTTAATTTGGGTCTATGTAACCAACCATCTCTCATTCCTCTACTAGGACTTCATCTCATATTTCAGGAAGAAAAAAAAATGCGGTCCTGCAAACAACAGACCTGGTCTAGAATTTTGACCTTATTGCTTTCCTAACCATGTAGCCTTAGGCAAGCTGCATAACTCACTTGAATTTATTTTTTAACTGAATTTTTGGACTATAAAGACTTATTTTCCAAACATAAAGATTGAACAATGCAATGTTTTAAAAAATACCTCGGAGTGTCTCTCACATAATAGCTACCCTAAAAATTTAAGCTATTGCTCAAGTTATTACTGTCTTGTACCATTAGTTATCTTTTTCTTTATATGAATGCATGATCTCCAAATTTTATATTCCTACAATTCATAAAATTTATATATATTTCTGTATTTTAAATATTTGACACTGGAGAGTTGTATATGAAAAATCTTTAATAATATTTGTGATGGGAATAAAATATTGAATTTCTAATTTTAGTAGTTTGATTTAAATTTTTCACCTTTTTTAAGATTTTTTTTTAATTTATGCATACAAGAATTGGGGTATAGGCCAGAGGTGCGGGAGTGAGAGGATTCACCAGAGAGAAAGTGGGGAGCAGAACAAGTGGATCTACTGAAATACACTGCTGAGTGAGCAGTGGGCAAGGCAGGAGAGGTTTGCTGCGCCATATGGGTCAGCTCCCTGGGCAGGGATCAAACTCATGCTGCAGTGGCTGCTGATAGATAGCTTTGTAGTGCTGAGACTTAACCCCTTGCGCCACCACAAGGCCCCTATTTTTCACTCTTGATATCACTTTTACTATCAATTACTTTATCTCAAACGTAACTTGGTTGCCCAGCCAAGAAAATTATTTTATGAATATATTTAATCAGGAAAATTTTTGATTACATCATTTTTGTTTTAAGATGATTATAGTTACAGAGAATTTTTAGAGCAAAATGACTGAATTTTTACAGCAGTTCTGATATCAACTATAGTGTTGGCAACAATCTCTATGGCTTTGGCTAAAAAGATACACCAGTATCTTGCCAAACATGTAAGATACACGTAAGCATTGTTGTGCCTCCTGCCCCCTCACAGGAGAATGTGAAAATTATTAATTCTATACAAACATGTTTCAATCTTGGATGCAAAGAAGTCTGAGCCAATATCAAAAGCATGTGGGCTTCAGTTTGTTGAATGCCAGGAAGGTGCATCATATATTCTAGCCTTAAATTCCAGAGTAGAATTGGATACACATTTTATTTTGCTTTGCTGTTTTAGATTCTTAGTTTAGGAACTGGTCAATATAGGGACACCTGTTGTCTTATATGTTCAATCTAGTTTTCAGAGGAGAGTTTAGCTCCCTGTTCACTCTGTTCATTTTTATGTATATATTGCATACTTTACATAAGCTGTAAAGGTGAGATGGATGATAAAGTACACTTTTCAGCTTGAATGCCAAATGTATGAATGTTTTAAAGTATTGGAGGAATAATTCAAGTATGCTTTACTTGTTTCCTCTGTAATTCAGAGATAACAAGTCTACTCAACTGTATGCTAATCTCACTTCTTCAAATTTAAACAAGTATTATTTCAAATATTTGCCACAAACACTTATCTGGAGTATGACAACTTTCTAAATGGAGAAAATAGTGATATCTATGTCTTGAAAACCAATCTTAAAACTAGTATTCAGTTTTAGAATGTGAAAAGCAATAATATTAACCAAGATTCACTACAAGAAAATTATGTAAGATCTCTGTCACTTTTCCTCTCTTTCCATTCTCTGAATATTATAATAATACTGCAATGTAGATATTATATAATTTTAATGACAAAAATATTGAATGTCATAAAGGTGGAGTGTTGTATGAAGCTGATTACTGACATGATAATTTCAATTCATTTTTTTGATAATTTAATTCCTAGACTGCATCATAATTATAATTGAAATGATTTTGTCTTTCTTTTGCTACTCATACATCATCATTTCTTTGTAAAATTGTGTTCCACTGTTTCGAAAGTTATAATGTGTTCTACAGAGATATAAAATATTTTGTCAAATATACTTGATTTTCATATTCTATACTATTTGTACAATGTAAGCCTAAGAAGTTAAGACATTTTGTATCTTCCTTTAACTCCAAAAAAAGATTATAACTTCATTGGAAGACATATTTTAATTACCAGTCAGACAAAACAAGCAGTTTGCCATGATGGTAATGGCAATTGTATATATAAAAAACTACTCTGTAATATATATATTTGACTACAGATGCATTAGGAAGCTCTCTTTAGTATTTTTGTTTATAAATCAGTGTTCAGTTTCAGTACACACTGCATTTAGAGGTAAGATTCTCATCCTTAGTTTTAATATCCTTTTAGAAAGTTTCTATATTTTTCTGTTTTGCCATAGTCTATGTCATGTTATCATTTGTGGTTTAATGTCTCATTTGAAGTATGAAACTCTTGACAACAATATCCAGTCTTGCTTAGTTTCTCCACCGATGGAATGTAATGTAGTATCGGACACATAATAAGTGTGCAATAAATGTCAAGTGAAATGAAGATGAATACAACCTATTATAATTTTCTTAGGAAAATTAAATGTCTAGGATCTTTGATTTGAAAATCACTTGCATTGACTTGCTCCATTGTGTGATTTGCTGTGTGAACCTTATCTCATTGCTTTTCTTGTGATTTGTATGTACTAAATCTCATAATCATGTCCTTTTGTGAAAACTTCCAAGTTTTCAGTTTTACCTCATTCTGACAACTAGTAAAAACAATAGAAAGTCTTAGTTTTGATAACACAATTGTCTTATTTTTCAAAAACAAATATATCTATAGGTGATGCATATCTGAAATTCAGGCTAATGGATCTTAATATAAAAATAGATCTGTGTTATTTTTTACCAAGTCAGGATGAATAAAATGATTGTGGAGAGAAGATAAATTGAACTGCTCCTCCACAACAATAAAAATTCCTCAATCTTTTATTTGCATAAATGTTTTTATATATGCATATACATGTACACATTTAAAATCACATAATCAAAATTCATTCTAAGTGTTTTTAGTTCCAGTTTTGTCAAGTGAGATTTTTTTCTACATTAAAGCATTTTATATATGTATACTTAAGAATTTTTAGACAGTGATTTTAGTTTTTCTATTCCTTTATTTCCACTATAGAACAAATGGTCTTGTATAAATAGATAACCTCATCCAGTGTGTGACAAGACCAAAGTATGGCTATATTATCCAATAAGTCACAAGCTGACACAAATTTGATTTGTGAAATATTGCAAATGTTGAATCTTCTCACAAAATTGGGACATTTCCTACTATCTATTATATTGTGTTACTTGGTTTAAGCAGTTTCTAAGAAAAAAGAATTTCAAAGATATATATATATATATATATATATCTTACTCCCATAAAATCACAGAGTTGGTGACAATTACTAATAAATGAGTATTTTCTGAGACTTTTTACTATGCTCAGTAATAAGCTAAAGCTTAAGAATAAGGCTTATTTGGCATTATATCTCGGTTCCCATAACTTAATCACTGTGTAATTTGGGTTAGTGACTGAATCCCTCAGAACCTCATTGTTTTTACCTATAAATTTTGAATAATAATAAAAATATTCCTAGTTATGGAGAGATTTGTCACTAACATATGTCATCCACCCAATAGGATGAAAAAAAGACATGGAATTTCTCCCAGTTTTAGGAAACTGAAAAACATTTACTCGCCTTAATGAACTAGTTTCAAACCCACAAGACAATATATATATGAATCCTAAGAGGTGAATTCTAGTTCTTAACAATAATACTTATTTGTGGTATTCTGATCATTAGTTGAAGAAGATTTCAGAAAATAATTAAATAATTGGAGACAAAGTTCAGTCTAAAACGATTTCACAGAAGAGGTTTAACACAAATATTACTTAGTTGTCTAGAGGAAATTAGAGAAAATTTTCATAAAGAAGAACTATCTAAGTGAAGTTACAAACAAAGAAGACCAAACATGAGATCCTCTCCCACCCACTCCACCCACAAGAATTTAGGGAATTGGCTTTAGAAGTGCAAGAGTTAAAGAGGATATCCAAGAATGCAAGAAGTAATGATGGAACTATCTATAGAGATAGATGTTAAGAAGTTTAAGAGGAAGTGCTTGATTTTAGTTATTGATTTGCAAATGCATTGACATTTCTTAGTAAAAATGAAAAGAAGGAATGGATCAGAGATACAGGTTTCAGTTATAGAATTAATACCTACCTTGAAGATAGGTCTAGAGACATTGAGAAATTAGTTTATAAACTGAGTTCAGGGATTTGCCTCAACTTCACACTTTGCCTCAACTACTGTTTCCATCAAAATGACATCTTATCAGTGAGAACGAATGAACTTCTCAATGGAGAGATGAATTGTCAAGAGCAGAACTCAAGAAGGCTGAAATATGTGGAATAAAAATGATTAGAGGGAAATGAGGGAGATAATTCAACAAGGAACACCAAAGGAAGGGTCAGAGAGATAGAAGCAGATTAATATGTTGTAGTTTATGGAACCCGAGGTGGGAAAACATTCTGTGAAGATATTGAAATGATTCATTACTTAAGGAGAACCAATAGCAGACATTGTATTTGGCAATAAAGAAATGCATTGGAAGGTGATCACCAAGAGATGACATGGGAGGTTGCTTGCTTTTCTCCCAACAGGAACTTTCTAACAGTGAACAAGAAGGACATTACACCCTGAGAGTTCTGTAGTTTGCAGTGAAATTGGAATACACTGTCAACATTAGAGACCAGCAAGAAGTGCATAGAAGAAACACAGATGAGAGACAGTTTTCATT
Organism: Scalopus aquaticus; assembly: GCA_004024925.1. NCBI lineage: Eukaryota > Metazoa > Chordata > Mammalia > Eulipotyphla > Talpidae > Scalopus > Scalopus aquaticus. The sequence goes on along the minus strand of PVIJ01000677.1, from coordinate 37,092 downwards.
GACCACAGAGTTGGTGAAAAGAAAGACTTGGAAACTATGGTCTGGTGCAGGGGACACAAGGAGAAAGGTTGCAAGCTCAGCCAGGGACTCAGGTGAGGAGAAAGTGAAACAGTATGGAGGCACACACCATTGACCAAATGGAAACATGTGCAGGACATGGAATGCTTGACATAGACTGAGTTCCCAGTAAGGAGAAAAGAGATGGTATTCTGACCTTTACTTACCCTCTTTCAGTGCTTGGGACTGTTACTGACTTCATGAAGCACACTGACAGTACACAGAGCAGAGTTTCAAATATGGAATCCCCGAGAAGAGAGATATTAGAGGGGCAACAAACATGAGCCAGCATTCCCCCAACCAGCACATTTATAGCAGTGACTGGAATGTTCCAAGTATCCCCATACCCTGCTGACTCAGCAAATGTGAAAATAGGTTTCAATACCCACGCAAGCAAGGAAACTCCAAAAAATATAAGCAAACCAAAGAAAACCACAGTATCATATGCGGAAAATGTAAAAGTAGTTTAATTCTCTAAGTTACTTAAAGTATGAAGGAAAATTAAAACACCAAATAAGCAGACCAAAAAAAAAAAAAATTTAACATGCACCTCAAGACCACAAGGGAGTAGGACACCATAAGGAGAGAATAACTTTCCAGACTCAAACTACAAAGACTTGGAAGATTATATTTACTTATCAGATATAGAGTTCAAAATTTATAGGGGCCTGTACTCCCCCAAAACTGACTAGATATATATAACTGAATATATCACCACAGGGTCACAAAACAAGTGTTATTATCGACAGGTTCATGAGGATAGAAGTCAAATCACTACTGTGAAAGCCTGGTTGCTGGGTGTGTGGCACAGGTTTGTTGCCCCTCTGATACTCCTCCTGTCTGGAGTTCCAGATTTTAAACTCCATTAGTATACCTCATGAGGTCAGTGTCAGTTCTGAGGTTTGGATGTAGGGAAGTGCAGGTCAGAGCTCCATTCTATTCTCCTTACCAGGGACTAGGGCTCTGTCAAGCACCCTTGTTCCTCCTCTTATAAAGATGTCAAAGTAGAAATAAGCACAAAAGAGAATGGTAAAAGGCTCAAATACATAGAAACTAAACAACATGCTACTGAATGGTATTGGTTTAATGAGAAAGTCAAAACTGACATTAAAAATTCTCTAGAGACTAATGAATATAAAGATAAAACTACCAGCTGGGATGCAGCAAAAGCAGTACTAAGGGGAAATTACATAGTAGTACAGGCCAATATCAAGAAACAAGAAAATGTTCAAATAAATAATCTAACCTTGCATCTTAAGGAACTAAAAAAAGAAAACATGAAACTAGAAGTCAATAGAAGGAAGGAAATTATGAAAAACAGTTTAGAAATGAATATAATAGAAACATAAGGGTAGTTCAATAGATCAATGAAGTCAAAAGCTATTTCTTTGGAAAGAAATGAAATAGACACATGAGGTTCACTAAAAAAGAGGGAATAAAACTCCAATAAGTGAAGTCAGAAATGAAAGAGGAAAAGTTAAAGCAGATATCTCAGAAGTACAAAAGATAGAAGAGACTACTGTGAACATCTTTATACCGAAAAAAAAATGGATAGCCTAGAAGTGGACACCTTTTTAGAAGCATACAACTTTCCAAGACTTAATCACAAAGAATCAGAAAACCTGAAAAGACCAACTACAATAAGGAATTTTAAGCGGTAATAAAAGAAAATCTCTCCCAAAAAAAAAAGCCCAGGACAGATGGTTTCATTAATGAGTTCTAGCAAACTGTCCTTCTCAAACTCTTACAAAAAACTGAGAAAGAGGAAATGGTACCAAAATATTTTATGAGGACATAGTTATCTGATATCAAAAACAAAGATATCAGAAAAAAAGGGGAAACTACAGCTCAACATTCCTGATGAACATAAAAGCAAAAATCCCCAACAAAATTTTAGCAAACTAAATTCAACAATACATTAAAATCATCATCCACCATGACCAAGTAGGATTTATTCCAGGGATGCAAGAATGCTTCATAATGAACAAATTGATCAGTGTAATTTACCACCCCAACAAAAGGAAGAAAAATATTTTATCCTATCAAATAGTTCAGAGAAAGCATTTGATAGGACTCAACATCAATTTTTGATAAAAATTCTCAAAAAAATAGGTATAGAAGGAACATAACTCAACATGATAAAGCCCGTAATGACAAGCCACAGCTAACATCATACTTAATGATGTAAAACTGAAATCTTTTCCTCCGAGATCAAGTATGAGACAAGGATATACATCTTACCAAAAATATTCAACTAGTATTGGAAATCCTAGTTAGAGCAATAAGTCAAAGACAGCCATAACAGAAATGCAAATTGAGAAAGAGGAAGTAAAACTATCATTATTTCCAGATGACATAATAATTTACATTGAAAGCCATAAAAACTTTGATAAAAAATATTAGAAACAATAAATCTCTACAGGGAAATAGTACACTGGAAAATAAATACACAACAATTAGTTGTGTTCCTACAGGCAAACATCAAACTAGAAGAGGAAAGAATCAAGGAAATAATTCCATATACAATTGCCTCAAAAAGAATTAAATTCATAGGATAAAACTTATCAAAGGTGGGGAAAGACCCATGCAATGAAAACTTTAAGACATTATTCATATAAATAGAAAATACTAGGAAATGGAAAGGTATTCCCCACTTATGGATCAGAAGGTCAATATTGTTAAAATAGTCATCTTACCCAAAAGAATATGCTGACTTTGCATTAAGTCACTAACAATGCAAAGTCAGTATATTTTATCAAAGTTTCAATGGCATTTTTCAAAGAAATAGAACAAATATTACTGAAATTTATATGGAACCACAAGTGATCCTGAATCGCCAAAGTAATCTTGATGAGAAGAAAATAATAGAGATATCATATTCCCACATTTCAAACCGTACTCCAAAATGAGATCAATTTAAAGATTATAGTTTGGAATAAAAATATTCACACAAATTGAATAGAATTGAGGTCCAGAAATGAACTCACTCTTATCAGGACAATTAAATTGTGACAAAGGAGCCAGAGTATACAATGGAAGAAGGAAAGTCTCTTTAACAAATGGTGTTTGGAAAACTGGCCAGTCACATGCAAAGGAATGAATCAAGACCATTATCTCACCCCATATACAAAAATTAGCTCAAAATGGATTAAAGACTTGGATGTCATTCTGAAACCATATAAACCATAGAAGAAAACATAGGCAAAACTTTCCAAAATATTGGCTTCAGTGTCTTTCCAAAATATTGGTTCAGTGTCTTTGGGAACTTGACAAGGGAAACAAAACGGAAATTAAATAAATGGGACTACATCAAAATAAAATCTTCTGCACAGTAAGACTACAATTAAAAGAAAAAGGCACCCTACTGAAAATATTTGCATATAATATATCTGACAAGGGGCTAATAGCCAAGACCTACAAACAATTTTTGCAACACAAAAAAAGACAAAACAAACAACCCAGTAAAAAATGGACAGACAATATATGGAAGCAACCTAAATACCCCAAAGCAGAGAGTAGATCAAGAAGATGTGGTATAGCTACATAATGGAATATTACTCAATGATCAAAAACAATAAGCCTATGCCATTTGTGGCAACATGGATGGAGTTAGAAGGCTATGCTAAGTGAAATCAGTCAGAAGGAGAAAGATAAATACTAAATGCTGTCAATTATCTATAGAATGTAGAAAAACCAAACAGGGTAAAACAAAGTCAAACATTAAAATCAACCCTTGAAAACTGACCATAGATATGAGGCATCTAAGAGGTGAGGGGACGAGGGAGAGAGAAGGAGAGTGAGGGATGAGAATGGAGGAAAGAGGAGCACAACTAACATAGTACAGCATTATCAGGGCTTTGGAGGTGGGAAAGCTATGATGACCAATCCCATGCTGTCAAAATGTCAACAAAGATGTTAAACAGTGGTACTTCATTAAAAAAAGAAAAGTTACTCAACTGCAAAAATAAATAAATAAATAGATAAATAAATAAATAAATCAAGCTTTGAGTTCCTTCATAAAAAGAAAAGAAATGGGCAGAAGAAGAGCTAAAAAGACACTTCTCCAAAGAAGACACACAGGTGACCAACAGGCACATGAAAAAATGTTCTCTGTGACTTATCATCAGGGAAATGCAAATCAAAACCACAAGGAAATAACAACCCCCGCCCTTGAGAATGGCCCATATCAGAAAGACCAAAAACAACAAATAACTGGCAAGGGTGTGAAGGAAAGGGAACACCCCTACACTATTTGTGGGACTGTAGACTGCTCCATTCCTTATGGAGTTTTCTCAAATATTAAAAGTAGAGCTATCACATGACCCAGTAGTCCTATTTCTAGGTATTTGCCTGAGGAAGGCAAAAAGAAACCATAAAAACCAAAACCAAAACTATTTCAAAGAGATGTATGCACGCCTATGTAAATTGCTATTATTTTTATGATAGCCAAGTCATGAAAACAATGTAAGTGACCACGGACAAAACAGGGGATTAAGATGTGGTATATACACACAATGCAAATCTAGTCAGCTATAAAAAAGATGAAATATTGCCATTTTCTACAACATGAATGGAACTGGAGGAGATCATGCTAAAATCAGTAGAAACTCTAATATTGAATGTTTTCACTCATATCTTGGAATATAAAGAAACAAAACAAAGGTACAGACACCAAAATAAAACCCTAGAAATTGCAGAATTGAGGATACCAGAGGGAAGAGTATGGGTGGAGAGTAAAGTGGGTAGGGCACTCAATGGACTGTGATGTGATGTTGTGGTGGTAGATCTAATGTGTTGACATACACCTGAAGATGTGTGAGCCTATTCCCCTAAATTATATGAAATGTTGTAAACCAATGTAACCTCAATAAAAAAGCATTAAAATGAAAATAAAATCTAGAAGGAAAACAATCACACATACCCCACCCCAAATAAATTGTGGAGTTTAAGATTTGTGAGTGAAAGAGATTGAGTGAGAAAGAGGGAAATTAGTTTGTGAGGACTTTTTGAGATATTTGTAAAAGGATTGTAGAATAACAAATAATAAGTATGTGGAGACAAATTTGAAGTCAGAGCAAAGGATCAAATAAATGAGAGAATCCACATTGCTCAGATGTGGAGAGCTGTGAGGATTAGGATGAGGAAAAATAACAATAAAAGACAGGCTCTCATTAGCAGAGCAAGGGAGTAATTTATTTCAAAGAGAGGAATAAAGGATATATATGATTATAAAAATCAACTGTTAAATTCAAAAGAAGAAAAAATGAACACATCAACTCTGCATATTTATTGGTTTGGTATAGAGAAAAATTCTAACCAATCTATGCCAACATAATAAGACCATGAGGAGGGTGAATCACTACTGAAGCTGTTATGTGGAGAGTAGAATTAAAGAGTTTACTAAAGATACTGTATTAGAAGTGTGTTGGGATGAAAACAACAAAATAGCTAATAGTGTCTTAAGCCACTTAAATACCTCTCATAACAAGAAGTATAGAGGAAGGAAGTCCCTGAACTGACTCAGCAACTCACTAATAGCATTGTTGGGTCAACTTCTATAGATTTTTCTTGGCTTCTCCCTTTTTGTCCAATTGCAATACTTTTTTTACCAACAACCTAAAAGGTGGAAGGAAGAGACAGTGAAAAGAAAACCTCATGCATTTTTCTTTTTTATTAGGAAACACAATTATGACTTGACTCAAGTGATACCTATTTTTTTTTTCCTATGGCTTGTGAAAGAATCCAGGTGGAAAGAATTAGCGAAGTTTGATCCTTACTCTTACTTTCTTAAGTGGTCTAAATTAGTTATGTGTTAAGCACTGTACTGCTTTAAGCACAAAAAAATCTAAGTAATGCCTGAATCATGTCGAATTTGATTCTGCTTGACCAGGGAGTTCATCATTAAATGAGCATATTTCAGTTTCAATTGCCAAGAACGAACTCATTAATATGATGTCAAATGGTATTTTATTTTAAAGGATGTTGCTTCTCTTCAAACACTGGGACTACAATATTCTCACCACTCATCTGATGGCCAACTGCAAAGCTGTAACTGTTGAGCTGAATCAGCATAAATGACGTAGTGTATTTTGCTAAAAGGAAATACAGGAAAAAGGTCTGAAAAGGTCAAAATAGTGCTTTTTAATTTAGGGTAGACCAAAGATTAACATGTAGCTACTTTGATGTTAAATAAGAGGAATGAAAAATCAACTCCATTCTTCAGTCTGATGGCAACATTTTCATGGTTCCCAGAGCTTACAAGGTGAACATTTTAGGGAGGCCATTATTCTATTCAATATACTAAATATAAATATTCAGAATATTAAATATATACCTATTTTTAAAGTATATTCAACCCTCCAGTCTTTGTGGATTTAGGCTCTGGTGCTTGGCCACAGAGTCCTGCTTCTGGGCAGTGCAAGCAGCAGCAGGTGGTGGGCCTTTACCTTCCACACTAGTGGCCACACTGGGGCTCAGGCTGCAGGCAGAGGCCAGCAGTGATGGTGGATGCCACTGGTTGCCCTATCACACTGCCCCAGGGCATGCACTCCTTGGGTCAGGGCTGCAGAGAGGAGCATGCGGCCAGCTCCAGCTCTGTGACTTCCTCCAGCTGCAGGCGGTTGAGAGGCCTGTGGATTTGGTGCCTGGATCGTAGAATAGACCAATCAGGTGTGAGCTATGAGCTGATTGGTGCTACAGTCCAATCAGCCATAGGATTGAAAACGGTCCAATCATACTCATAGGTGGGGGAATCTGAAAGAGGATTTAAGGCAGGGCAGGAGCCAGCTTGGGACTCCCATACTGTTTAAGAAGCTTGCATGCCCTGACTCACTGTGTTCCTGAAACTGCTGCTGTGCCTGACCTCTGAAGGTAGAAAAAGAATGAAGCATTTGGCAGCAGACGTCCTAAGAAAGAAAAGAAGCCAAAAATCTTCACAGAGAAGCCAAAGAACTTGGCAGAGACCAGGGTTGCACCTGCCTCCACTCTGCTGCTGATGTTGTCTGAAAGGAGCCCCGGACCCCAGGCCTGGTGTCTCAAGGAATTGTTTGTTGTTGGTGTAGGACAATAACTGACAAATAGCTACAACGCCCGTGACCAGTAGTGACCGGCACTACTGACCAGTGCTACCCAGCACTGTTGATGGGAGACCAGCACTCTGTGGCTGGTCACCTTTTGAAAGCTGTTGATTGACCAGCACTACCTCCCTATGCTGCTACATCTGTTGCTGTCTGGTCCAGCAGCTGGTGCTGTCCATCCCGACCTTCAGATTGTTGCTGTGGGCTGTTGCTTTGTCATCTCAGTGGCCCACTGTGAGCACCTCCAGGTAAGTGAGTTGGATCCAGGCCTTTTGCTTGCCAGTGTGCCATGAGTTCTAGGCCCCTGTTGTTGGGACAATGCCATCTTGGATGGGTGGCTAATTGTTTATGGCTCTTGGACACTGTGGATAGTAACTGGGGTGAGATAGCCAGTCACTTGTGGCCTTGAGAACACTTTGTTTCCCCTGTTTGGTAAATAAACCCCATTGCTCCTGAGCCTGTGCTTGTGGGTGAAGAACCCAGAGAGTGTGACCTGTCCTCCACCAGGACTGGTTCTTAGACAGTTATAGTCCTGCTTTTCCTCCTCTGATCCCTTTTTCAGGTCTGGAAATGATCTGGGCCAGTGTTAAGGGAGAGATTATCTTGAAGCTAACTCTTTTTTCATTTTTGTTTTTGAATTAAAACATATGGGTGATGTGCTTTATTTTTATATTTCAAATTTTCTTACATTGTTATTAATTTTTGGACAGTAGTTGATTTCTCTGCTCAGGTGTAGCCCATGTAGTTCTCCCATCACCAGAGCACCCGAGATCCATTACCATAGTCCCTTGTGCTCTTCCCTCCCCTGTTTAGACCCCTCTCCCAACCCCTCCTCTGCTGTATGCCTCTGGTCTATTGTCACCTTGCAAATTTTGTCTTTTACTTGACCCTTTGTTTTCTCTGTATTCCATATATAAGTGAAACCGCCTGATATTTTTTCCTTCTGAATTAACCTGCACTCCTATGTTTACTGCAGCACTATTTACAATAGCTAAGCTATGGAAATAACCTAAATGCCCCAAAACAGATGAATGGATCAAGATATGGTATATATACATAATGACATAATACTCAGCGATGATAAGGGACAGAAATGACAATGAAGGACAAAAAGAGCATGTTGCTTATATTTTTTTGGGTATTTACCATATAATGGGTCTCTTTTGGCAAATGATTTTAATTCAGCATGTTGATGATAATCAGAGATATGGACTGGGTAATCCTAAGAGTTCACAGGGGATGCTCTAAAACTAGATAGAATACTGGGAAGATTTCTTGGAGAAAGCAATGAAAAAGGGCTGGGAAATGTTAACAAAATTTAATGGCTAACTGTCCTTTGGAAAACCAGTTACTTGTGATTCCATTTGCTCCAGTAACATCTCTGCCATACTTCTCATATGCACAATCTCTGCATCTTTTTGCCTGTTTTCTGTTGCTCATGCTATCACACTGCTATTATTTCTCAACCCACCCCCTAATTTCTACTCCTTTCTAATATATAATACTTTTTCACTCATGCCATTCGCAGCAAACAGGAAGGAGCTGGAAGGGATTATGCTCAGTGAAATAAGTCAAAAGGAAAAAGAAACATATCAGATGGTTTCCAATATAGGGAAACCATATAAGGGATCAGGAAAAAAAGTAATAATAAAGTAAAAAACAAAACTAGCAGGCAGCTATAAATCAGAGACATTCTGCAGGGGAGGGGAAGGAAGAGGGATCAAAACAAGGTGCAGGAAGAGCACCCAAGAATATGGTGATGGTTCATGGGTGACTTGGTGGTGGGAATTTTATGGGGACTACACCAGAGAGGGAAAGCAAACATTGTGCAAAAACGAATAATGATGTATTATATATATGTACACACACACACACACACACAAATACTTTTTTTCGAAGAAATATTTGCAGAGCCCTCAGTTGGGCTCTAGGGGGTCCCACTATGAATACCTGAGATTACCCTATCCATATCTCTATTATTGCCATAAGCACACTGTATTGTCTGCCCAAATCACACATTAAGTTGCAAATGGCTTAAAAACATAAGAAGTGTGTCTAGATTTTGTAAAATTGTTGTTTAAAAAAAATAAGCATGCTCCCTACCACATCTGGTAACCAAACTAGCAAGGCATGGGATCTAGGAGACAGCACATAGTCAAGAACAAAAAAGACTATTTCAAAGAGCTAAATGTAAGGGATACCCACACTGCTCTCAGAGCCTGTGATTTAAACCAAATGTAGCAGAATTAGTTATCTTTATTACAGCAAATAAAACATAATTTAGCTAAGGAAAGAGAGAATCAGTAGAGAAGAAAGGTCAAGAGTGGAATGTTCTTGGTCTCTGTGGCGGAGTGTGCTTAACATGTCTCCTCTTAAAAATGAGGCTGACTAAGACCATTATTGGGTATTCACGAGGTTGTTCTGGGTTAAGGGGGATAGAGTTTAATGATGCTTGCTTGGTAACAAGGCCTGCCTATAGATCAGTGTTGCAATTTGGGGGTGTGGCTAGCATAGAGATTGAGGAGACATAACTTGGTAGGATAGAGCAAGTGTTGGGGGGAAAAGACATCCTGAACAAACTTCACAGATAGGTTTTATGGACCCGACCCCCACCTCAGACCAAAGAGATCCATGACACCAAGATCCTATAATGTCATCATCACTGAAGGGAGGATTGCTGGGAACTGAGGATGGAGTTAAGCAGGACTGTTTGGTATATGACCAGACTTGTGGCCTTGGGAGGTTCTCTCGGTTTTTCATTGGCTTTCGGTGTGCGGTTGGGATTCCAGCTCTGCGGAACTGGTAGGACACATTCACCAATTTAACTCTCTCTCTTTCTCTCTGAGTTGTTCCTTTCTCCATTTCCCCTCCTTTTGTGAATAAACCCTTTATTAACTTTGTGTTTTTGTGTGTGTGCGCACGTGCACCTGCAGTTGAGTCTTATTATAAGTCTCTTTTAAGTGCACGGCTGAGGGTCTGATAGCAGGAAAATGAGGCTTTTTAAATTAACAAAAGGCAGTGCCCCCAATTGCTTACCAGTTACCATATTGGTTCTGCACCCGCGTGCAAATTTGCAAGACTACTCAGGCTTAAGGAACAAAAACATTGGGATTTATTTAACAAACAGGGAAAAACAAAGAATTACTGAAGTCAACATATGGCTGTTTACCTTACTTAAAGCAATGTCCAGTCCGTTAAGTCCCAGAAAAGTAACAAAGGTGGCGTCTTTCCACCACTGCTGAGGTGGAGCTCCTCTTCCAAACAATAGGCCATGTTTCCAAAATGGCATCTTCCTTCTTCTGCAGACGCGCACTGATCAGACTACAGGCCAGGTGCCAACTCACAAGGATGACACAGAACACAACTGGAGATGCTCCTAGAACTGCCATGGTGTCCCAGCGCAGCACCAGGCCAACAATACTGCAAACAGCAACTACAGCAGACAGATAGCCCATCAGACTGCACTCACACATTTTAGGAAGGTGCCTGCTTTGGGCCTCTGCCTTCTTCCTTCGGCTGCAGTAAAGACAAAACTGGGAGCAGTTTCCTTCGCTCAGCTTCTTGCAAAGCTTCCAAAGTCGCTGGTCCCAAAGTCACTAAAGATTCCAAAAACGCTCAATCTGAAACTCTATATCCCGGCAGCTCAAAAACTTCTGGCGTCTGATTTCCAAACTCTCAATCTTGGCGGCTACATTTTCTGCCACTGATTCCTCTATCCCTACATCATGATGATTCTTTTCTCCTTCTCCTTCAGTCCCTTTTTATTTCTAATCAGATCCTCCACCCCAAACTGCAAAGCTAGCATTTTCCCTGGGGCTATTCATTCTCATCAGCAAACCCCCTCTGGGGGCACGACCTTTACTGGACTTTGGACTCAGCTCAGTTAAATATCCCGTCAGGCAACCCATTTCATATTGGGGTTGCCCACACAAGAGTTACAGGGCAGCCCCGATATAAATGGGGTGCCTGTCTGGGTTCTCACCTGTGCAGTTAAAAGGGACTTAAAAGACTCAACTGCAGACACACACAATAAAATTAACAAAAAAGGGTTTATTTACAAAAAGGGAAAGAAAAAGATAAAGAATAAATTAGTGAATGCGCCCTACCAGTTCCACTGAGCTGGAATCTTATGGCCCACTTCAAAAAAAATCTCTGGCAATCCACCACCAAGAACAATAGCCCCCTCCAAGCTCACAGGTCTGGTTTTTAAATCCCAAAACCACTCCTGAATTCCTCCCTCAGTCCTTAACACCCTTCCTTCAGTGATGATGGCATTCTGGGATTCATAGTCCTAGGTGTCTTGGATCTCTCTGGCCTGAGGTGGGGGTGGGGTCCTGGGACACTCCGCTTTCCTGAGGACCACCCTCTTATACAAGGACAATCCCTAATTTTCCTCAGAACTGAGTTTGGCCTGGTAGCAACTTGTGGGTTTCTAATAGGGCTAAGGCAGCTCATGAAAAATCTGGCAGGGTGAACCATTTTCTCAGCCGCTGCACAGCGCTGCCAACTGAGGTAAGAAAGCTTGATCACTAGAGACTCAATGTGGAACCCCCATCTAGGTAGATTTTGAGGCAGGCAGCTGTCTTCCCCTGCAGAGCTTAAGCTGGGCATCCACAGACAGACGCTTCATATGTAGAGAGAGCCAGGTGGACGCTGTCAAGTCCAGAGACTGAAGTAGGGCAGTAACAACGGAAGGCAAAAGGACCATACAAATTAGATATGCAGTGTTTCTGCTTGAGGGAGGACCATCACCTGAGCCCACTCCCCGTTTCCTGCCTGCAGTTGTAGCAGAAGGGATACAGAGACCTGCGAAGAGAAGTAAACCCAGGAGCTGAAGAACTTAAGTCGGGAAGTAAGGCGCCATGGCTAGAGATCCATATGGAAATAATAATAATTGAATTTGACTCAATATTTACCCAAAGGAAGTAAAGTTTTAAACTAAAAGACAGAAGAATTCCTGGAAATGTCATGATTTTGTTAACTCTTATCATTTGAGAAAGAATGGGGGCTTGAGAAAGGAAACTCAATTCATATCAAAACAAAGAGTTTTTTTTTTTCTTACCTCTGCAAGTATTTGATTTTACTATCTAATTCATACCTGTTATCAATTGCAGTTAAGTAGGACTTTGGTATTCAGGGCAATTTCCTATGGAATCAGCAGGCTTTCTCGTGATTTCTTAACATGAATAGCAATCAATGAACATTATAACCACAATATATTTTGTTGTTTTAAGCTGAAAACTGAAATGGGAAGGCTAGAATTAATAACTTATTTTAAAATATTTTTATTGAAGTAACATTGGTTTACAACATTGGCAAGGTTTCAGGTGTAAGCATTACAAATCAACATCTGTATATACTACATTTTGTTCACCAATGAAATTCTAGTCTCCATCCTTCACCATACTGTTGATTCCTTTTTTTTTAAGATTTATCTATTTATGCTTAGGCCAGAGGTGTGGGGGTGGTGAGAGGATTCACCAGAGACAGAGTGGGGAGCAGAACAGGCAGACTGACTAAAATACACTGCTGAGGGGAGCAGCGGGGTGAGGCAGGAGAGGTCTGCTGGGCCATGTAGGGAGCTCCCTGACGGGGGATCTGACTCCTGCTTCAGTGGCTGAGCTGCAGTGGCTGTGGTGGCTTCATAGTGCTGAGACTTAACCCCTTGTGCCACTAGGGAAGCCCTACAATTGATCCCTTTTATGCAATATACCCACAGCCCTTTCCCCTTCCCTTCTAGTAACCCCTTTATTGTTCTTATAGTCTAAGTTTGTTTTGGGTTGGTTTTGCTTGTCCATTCATTTTGAAATCCTGCCATTTGCAACAGCATGGATGGACCTGGAGGGTATTATGCTCAGTGAAGTAAGTCACAGGGAAAAAGTCAAATACCCTATAATTCAATTCTCTGTGGAAGATAAAGAAACAAAACTAAATTTTTTAAAATATGAATAAACCACCTCAGAAAAGTTGTGACTTTGGATATGTAAGCCAATGATTATTCTGATGCCCCAAGTAGTCTACTAGAGATCAGTGATAACACCCCCACATCGAGAATCCTGCAGGCTTAGGGTCTCCTGCCTCAAAATCAACTGGAATATTTGTTAAAATGTAGATTCTTAGCTACACACTTGATATGGGAGTGAGTCCTAGGAAAATAGCATTTTAACCTTGTCTCCCAGATTATTCAATGCTTGCTGAAACCTGAGAACTACCTCAGACCACATTGCTTCTCATCTTGAAATGGCCTTAGGGTTTACTTGGGAAAAGATTGAAAAGGTAGCAAATTCTGGTTTCGATCTTTGTAATTAAGCATGCATTTAAAAACTCTCTTATTTTACCTCAAAGTCCTGCATATTAAAAAAAAATCCAAGATCTCAACTATAAGAGGTTGTAACTTAGTCGTTCATATTCTAGAATCCTGTAGCTGACTTTAATACTGCAGAAGTCACTGGAGCAGAATATGCAAATGACTTTTCCTCTAGTAGTTGGGTAATTAGCTTTCCTGTTGGTTATTTTTAGACTTCTTTCCTCTTTAGCTTGAGACATTTGGGCCACCCCATATTTGACAATGAATACTGTACTTTCTTCGTTTACTGGTTTTAGGGACCGCTGATTCAAATGTGTGAGTAAGTTGTCAACTTGAGTTCTGTTTCATTTCTGGATCTTTTATTTTCAAGTTAGAAAAACTATAAATTTCTTAAAAGGTGAGGATTATACTATGTGAACCTATCAATTGTATAGTGAAGGATAAATGAACTTTTAGTCATGAATTTAATGTGGTATACACAGAAAGATTTATAATGATATACACCTGAAACATATATAGTGCAAAATATTTAATAAACAAATTGTTAAAAAACATAAAACTTTAAAAAAGTTAATGTTAATAAAACTAACTTTAAAAAAGTTAAGAAAACTAAACTGTGTAAAAATTTAATAGAAATAAACAAAAGACAGAAATCCCAGGGATTTCTCAGACCTCTGCAGAGTGGGGAGTGCAGCTGAGCTTTAGAACTTGCCTATGAATGAGGGCTAAGATGTTCTCAGGCTCTTTGTCCTTGGAAATCATGATCTCTTTAGCTTGTCTTACCTCTGCATATCAGTTTAGTTCTTTCTTTTCTGTGGTTGATGTCTGTTCTAAATGCATATGGATGATCCTCAGCTCTGGATTCCACAAATCCTTAACTTAGCTACATGAGAAATATCCAGAATCCCTATTTCTGGAGATCGATCTTCCCAGTTTGAGGCAGATGAGTCTCCTTATTAACTCAGTTGTGACTAAAGAGCATGTATCCATTTTCCACAGAGCACTGGGGACTCATTCCTAAGGAGTAAAACAATTCTAGAGAAACAGGGCCATTCTCGCCTGTCCCAGCCAATGGTGTCTGGCTTATCTCTGTTTGTTTTCTCTCTATTGCTTTGAACACAAAGGTTCTCGCCTATCTAACAGTAGCTAAGTAACTCATGAACAACCTCAGTTATACTGCTGTCTCACAGATCTAGGGCATTTTATTTCATGGCAACCTTTGGAAAACTCCATAGTACGAAAAGACGGTTATAACTTTTCACATATGGCCTCAAAATGGTCTCATTTCATGTCACATCTTATGAACAATATGATAAATTGCACCACAGAAAATATGCAAAATTTACCTCAGCAAGTATGGAATAAAAATATCCATTAGAACACGAGGCGCCGATTGCAGTACAGCATATACGTTGCAGCTACTACTTCAAGTCTTTGCTTAAATGACATCTGTTCAGCTAGGCCAGCCTGGCTCCTATTTCAAGTTGCAGTCTCTTCCCAGACACCATCCTCCTTCACAGCTTTTATCCTCCTCACCTGCTTTGTGTCCTCCACAGAACTAACATATAATTTACTTATTTATTATGTTTAATACCTGTCACCCTCACTAGAAAAGAGGTTCCACAAATGCAAGCACTTTGTCTTTTATATTAACTATCTATTTCTAGTGCTTTGAGCAGTGGCTAACATATATTAGGTACTCAGTAACTATTTATTGGATTAATGAATTAATTGATGAGTAACAAATGATAGGACACTTAAAAAATTGAGATACATGTGTGGTACTAGAGTGAGGTCCTAGCATGGATTCTGTCTGACAGAGTTTATCCAGACTAGAGTTTCTCACAGCGAGCCTGAGAGGATTATTCCTTAGCAGATCATATCAAATTGCTCAGTATTCTTTATACCTAGGTTTGCATATAGCCTGGGGAGTAAAGACTCCCAGACTTATCAGCTTGGATCAAGAATGGGCTATTTTTCCTGTAGGTTGGGGGTATGTAATTTATTTTCATTGTATCATAAAATCTTAAGAGTTATTTTCTGGCAATTACAGTTTTAGGATTTCTTTTCCTATGAATTAATGTCAGAGAAATTGTAGTAGCTTACTGCTCTAAGAATGGCCAAGCCTGGGCCTCTCTGGTGGCGCAATAGGTTAAGCGCAACGCTGTGGAGCTGTCGGCAGCTGTCTTGCCGGCAGCTGCCGTGAGAGTTCAATGCCCGGCCGGGGAGATTTCCACATGGCGCAGCAGATCTCTCCTGCCTTGCCTGCTGCTCCCCTCAACAGTGTATTTTGGTCCATCTGCCTGTTCTGCTCCCCACTCTGTCTCTGGTGAACCGTCTCACTACCCCACACCTCTGGCCTGCACCCCATCTTGTATGCAAAAATAAATCCTAAAAAAAAAAAAAAAAGAATGGCCAAGCCCAACAGAGCCTATTTCAGGGCAAGTTGGCAAGTTGAAAGCAGTGGGCTGAATGAGGTGCATGGGATGATTTTCCTCTCTAACCTGCCTTGGCTTGTTTGCTTAACTAGGAGAGCTGTGATCTGGTTAGTCTGCGCACAGAGTAGATCATACCTGGAAGCTTTGGGATCAGTGCCACTAAACTCTTGATAAATTTCATAGGTGTCTAATCCAACTGCCATAGCATCAACTTTGGATCCGTGCACCAAATTCATCCAGAATTTGGGCTGTGATATTTTGGCAAAGCACAGTTGTAGCAGAATATGATTAGGCAAAGCCAACATTGTAGCAGGGGACCATGTTCTCTTCTACTTGTTTGTAGCTGGAAAATCCAGAACAGGAATATTTTTTTATTTATGCTATGCCTAATTTAAACCTGGGATTAGTTGATCTCAGCTAGCCAAATCAAGACATTTTAGGTAGAAAATAAGGCAATTTATCAGAAGTACAAAGACTTACAATGGTGTCATATCCCATACCCCAGCTTATCTCATCCCCTTCCTCTCTTTGAACTCCAGATTCTAATTCCTGTTCAAACTTGAAATAACCCATGGCTTTATTTGACTTGATGTCTAATAGTATTTGAAACTTAACATCCCCAAAATTTAGGTCTGGTTTATTCCCAAATCCAACCCCCCCCCCATTTCCCAATATTCTCCACAATGTTTCCTGTCTTTCAACATATACCTTGTTGCTTCAAAATGACCTGCAGGAGTCTACTTTTGTTCCAGTCTTCCCCTGGCACACCAGAAGTTACTCATAGTCAAATCTTTCAGTTGTCTTTCCATAGCAACATTCTTACTTTTCCCTCTATACTGTCCGTTAAACTACCTTGATCTTTTTTCTTGGAAAACACCTGTGGCCCTCTGACCTATCAGCTGACTTCCACTCCTGCCTCCTTGCAGCTGATCCAGCATCCAGGAAAGTATGATAATTCAAGAACCCCCTGCCTCCCTTCCAATCATTCTCAGAATAAAACAAACATTTTGCCAGAGTCTAAAAACCCCTCAGCCTATATCTCCAAGTGTTTATGCTTTTACCTTTTATGTTTCACATCCCTCTACCCAGGCTGTCATTCTTTCCCAGAATACACCAACTCTGGGGCCTTTGGAGTTGTAATGTACTTTACTTGAAAGTCCCTTCACCTAGATATTCATAGAACTGTTTCCTTCCAATGTCTATTTAGAAGTTAACTTTCCTGCTTTGTACGTAGATTGCACATTTTTTTTTTTGAGTCTGAACGCAAAGTCCTTGTGTTCATAGATTTTTTTTATAAAGTAGATGATATGCACATTCAAGTTTGGGACCACAGCTTAGCTACTTCATGTACTGTAGCGTACCAGGACAGAGGCTTACACACAAAAGATATTCAGTAAATCATTGAAGAATTAAAAACAAGGAAAAAGAAACATTATACTTAATAGTAGTAACACATATTTTCCATAATCATCTAAGATATACAGTTCAGTTTTGAGTTTACTTTGTCAAATTGTCACAGAACATTTTTCAATGTAAAAAATAGGAAGGGGAAGGAATTTTTTAATAGTTGTAAGAATTCATTACATTATCAATGCATGTTTGAGACTAACTTTTTATAAGATGGTATGTATCACAGGGACTCCCTGTAGAGTAGAAAATTGCTAGATGAGTAGTTAGTAAGTGTGTGCCCCAACTGTATTTTAAAGTAAAATAGTCTGTTTTACAAAAAGAATTTTTATATATACATATATGTATGTATATATATAAACCTTTGGCTTGTAGAAATCAGTGACTAAAAAAAGATTATTTCAGAAACATCCTTCCTTTTGCTGCTGTTAGGGAAAAAAAGACAATTTCAAATAAATAAAATGTCATCCACTTCCCCTCTAACATGCATAGCAGTAAAAAAAAAAAAAAAAAAAAAAAAAAAAAAAAAAAAAAAAATCTAAGAACAAATGTGTCTCTAGAAAGAGCCAAAGCGGACCAATTGCAAATGGGAATTGCTTTCTAATAACCTCCCAATGAAAATGTTGACACATCATTCACAAAGTCTAGCACCCAATATAAGTGCCAGCTGTGGAGTGTGACTATGTAAGGGGTGTGTGTGTGTGTGTGTGTGTGTGTGTGTGTGTGTGTGTAAGAGAGAGAGAGAGAATACACAAAGGGCATTCATGTGGCATACAGAGAGAGAGAGAGAGAGAGAGAGAGAGAGAGAGAGAGAGAGAGAGAGAGAGAGGATTTTGACGAGAGCCAATAAAAACTGCCAGTTCAGTGACAGTTAACTTAATGTAATTACTTCTGTGGTATTGGTATGTGAGCCACAAAGCAGTTCATTCTGCCCATTTGACTTCTTTCCTGGGATCAGTCAGCCTGGAGGTTTCACATTCCTTGAACAAAAAAGAAGGAAACCATCAAGCAGACATCTGAGCAAACACATGCTGTTTATATAGAGCAGTGTGGTTTCTCGAGCTGATCCCTTACCTGATTTGGCATATCAATTATTTGTACCCTTCTGCCTCCTCTTACATAAACTCAAAGCTGTGCCATGCCGTGCTGATTTTCTATGATAAGGTCTCACTGCCTGCCTTCAACAGCAGTTTGCATGACCTTGGGTAATTCAGTCACATAGTATCAATATCTGACCTAGTGAGCATTAACTGGGAACAGTAAATTACAGAATTGAGCTGTCAAATATGAATAGATGTGCTCTAAAGTGAAGGTTAAGGGACATTGATAATTTAGAATAATTGATTCCACAGGAAGCAGCAAGTCTATGTTTATGGAGATATAAGTAATTTGGCATATTTCCACCTACACCATAATTTATAATGTATCTAAAGGTGTACCATAAATGATTCTTATAAATCAAAAGACTCAATTGTAAACTACTTGCTCTTAACCCATTTTTGAGATTTTTTTTTTTCAGAAATTCATTCACAAAAACATATATGGTGCTGATAGCGTCAGGGAGATTCATTTGACTCATCAATGTAAGAAAGAAGATGAAGGAAACATTATAAATAATTACCATCATTAAGAGTATACAAATTGTATTATGAAGTTAGTATTATCACAGAGGTAGTCATAAATTTCAATGGAAGTCATAAATTTCAATTGTATATCAGCATGCTAAGTACATAAAAGAGAAAACACAGTTACTTAGCAGAGTCTGGACTAATATTGAATACTACTTGACTTTATATCAAAGTCCTGTTTTGATCCCCATTTTATTTTCATATAACAGATACAGCTTTGGGAACAGAAAATAAAGTAGCATGTGATAAGTTACAAATGATATATAACTTGCTCTGAAGTGCAAATAAATCCATTAGATAATATATGTGGAAACACAATACTCACATGATGAGTGTGAAGTAAAAGTTTGTCAAATGACTATGATACATCAATAAATCTTAAATTATAATTTGGTTATAACCTTCATAACATAAATGTCCAATATTTCAAAGGACAGCCTTTCAGTAGAAATTATTTTACTGGCTGTTTGATTTAAAGCAATATAGATACAGAGTCAGTATTTCATGGATGTACTCAGTTCTGGAAATATATAGTCATTGTTGATTTAGAACAGCATAGATTATTTATATTTAAAAGGTCACCCCCTTTCTCTCTGTCCCCATAGCTAGCATCAGAGAAAGGTTAATTAAGGAAATCACACTTAAAAAACTTAATCTGCAAAAATTATTACTGGAAATTGCAAACTTCTTTGCAATTTTAGTTTGCTGAATATAATTTTACCAATATATTTAAAACCATTTGATATAAAAGTCACTAGGTTGATACTCTTTTGGACATAAAGTTTCTAAGATTTTTACATACTGTTAATCAGTAGTTAAGACTATTAATTGTGAATCTTCGGGGTTTAGAAGATCATTTCATTCCCCAAGTACATCCCATTTATGAGAATTTCTCATGATCAGTGAACCTCATTTCTCATTTCCTTCCCCTCACTGATCAAGTGGCACTGAACTGAGACAGATCTACCCATCAGAGCAGTTTCAGGTGCTCACATAGCTTGAGCTCCCTCTCACTAAGTCTTCATTTGTTTCCTATGCCGATTTCACCTCCCATTGAGAGATATGGCATTTGCTATCAGTTCAGGTCATTTGTCCACTCATATATTCTTTACATAATAGCCAGGTCTTGTTGACAAGGTAGAGTAAAGCAAGTACAGATCATACAATGATCTGCGATGATCTGAGTAATTTAAACTACCACCGTGCTTTGTCTCTATTACCTGGACAATTGACTTCTTAGTAAGGCAATAGTGAGGAGATAATTAACTTGCAATTATTCAGGCAATTCAAGTCAGAACAATGTTTTTGCTTGAATTATCTGGATAATTGTTTCAAATCTATATTTTGCTTTCCTAATTGAGAGCTAACCTTGGGAATCATGGTGTTAAGGCAGTAAGTTGCCTAGGAGATTTCAATTCAAACACTCATCCCTGAAATTTTCACTGGAAATTGATTTCATTATATATATATATATATATATATGAATATATACATATTCCCTGATATATTTTATCAGGGAATACAACATCTAACTTCACATACAAGGGGAAGGTAAGAAAATGACTTGTGTGATGGTGGTTAAAGACGAAACTTCACAGCTTTAATGGTCCTTGTCAAAGCTCTGCCGCTTAGCTTGGAATTGCCCTTGGTTGAGAGCAAGAGAAGGCTATAGATAGTATTACCTTTTCAATAATCCTTAGTCTATAATAGGCAGATTATATCATGGTTCTGTTGAGTTCAAAGAAAAGTGGTTCATCCAGATGCTTAAAGAAATTAAAGATTTATTTTCAAAATATACACAGGCTGCAGTTGAATTGGAAAAGTGATCACATCTCTGTTTGCCCCCTACAATTTCCCTGGAAACTCACTCAGGGAGTTTTGGCATCTTTAGTCACATTTGTTCATTACCCCGCTTTGTATCTTCTGCTTGCAGGAGAGCTAGAATACCTCTTCCTGCTCTCTGGGTCTAAAGATCGCTCAGTTCAGCTAATTATTTCAACCTCACAGTTTTGTTTTTCTAAACTCAAGAGATGAATATGACTGGCTCGGCTCATTTTTAAAGCCAGGAGTGTGCAAATATGCTGGGGCAAGTCACTAGGTTCAGCAGAACAGGTCCTTGTGGTGGTGTAGAGAACAGTTACCTCTAGTAGACTTAGAGGTGTGCATGGTAGGGACAGGCCATTCCTCACTTCTATAACAGACAACCTAAATTTTTGCCCTAAGGGTATTGTTAACAAGTTGCAGAAATCCATTAGTCTTTTCTTTTTCGAGTGATCTTAATATGGAAAAATCACAAATATTAACCACATTTATCTTAAAAAGTGGGATTCTGTGGACAAATAAGGATTATATACCAACATCTACTTAGTGTCCATTTTTCAGGCACTGCTTCTGGGACACAGTATTTTTTTTTAAAGATTTATTTTTTATTTATGCATAGAAGCTGGGGTACAGGCCAGAGGCGTGGGGCGGCGAGAGGGTTCACCAGAGACAGAGAGGGTAGACAGAACAGGCAGATCAGAAATACACTGCTGAGGGGAGCAGCGGGCAAGGCAGGAGAGGTCTGCCGCGCCATGTGGGATTCTCCCTGGTGGGGCGTCGAACTCGCATCGTCACTGCCAACAGCTCCACAGCGCAGCGCTTAACCGCTGTGCCACCGGGGAGGCCCCTGGGACACAGTATTAAGAGTGATAGTCTATTTGAGATGTCCTAAAGGCAACACACAAATTCTATATTGGGTGAGGTCTTTAGTGATAATTGTAATGAAGAAAATGAAAATTTCAGAAGTAACTAAGTGCTTAAAGGTAAAGGTTAGATGAGATGTTAGAGAAGACTTTTCTGAAGGGGTAACATTTTTTTTTTTAAAGATTTATTTATTTATACATACAAGCTGGGGTACAGGCCAGAGGCGTGGGGCAGCGAGAGGGTTCACCAGAGACAGAGTTGGGAGAAGAACAGGCAGATCAGAAATACACTGCTGAGGGGAGCAGTGGGCGAGGCAGGAGAGGTCTGCAGCGCCATGTGGGATTCTCCCTGGTGGGGCGTCGAACTCGCATCGTCACTGCCAACAGCTCCACAGCACAGCGCTTAACCGCTGTGCCACCGGGGAGGCCCCTGGGACACAGTATTAAGAGTGATAGTCTATTTGAGATGTCCTAAAGGCAACACACAAATTCTATATTGGGTGAGGTCTTTAGTGATAATTGTAATGAAGAAAATGAAAATTTCAGAAGTAACTGAGTGCTTAAAGGTAAAGGTTAGATGAGATGTTAGAGAAGACTTTTCTGAAGGGGTAACTTTTTTTTTTTTAAAGATTTATTTATTTATACATACAAGCTGGGGTACAGGCCAGAGGCGTGGGGCAGCGAGAGGGTTCACCAGAGACAGAGTTGGGAGAAGAACAGGCAGATCAGAAATACACTGCTGAGGGGAGCAGTGGGCGAGGCAGGAGAGGTCTGCAGCGCCATGTGGGATTCTTCCCGGTTGGACGTCGAACTTGCATTGTGTGCTGCAGACAGCTCCATAGCGCAGCGCTCAGCCGATGCGCCACCTGGAAGGCCCTGAAGGGGTAACTTTTGAGCAGAGATTGGAAGGAAGTATGTGCTAGCATTCTTACATAATTTGCTGATGGTTTGGATTTGAGGTATGAACAAAACAAAGGAGTTAAATTGAAATCTAAATGAAGGTTGTGCCATGTCCTGAGATGGGAGTCTCAGGGAGTCAGATTTTGGCAATGGGAAAGCAAGCGCTCATTCTTGGATATGCTAATTTTGAGACTTAGATTGTTACTCTAATCTAAGACTAATCTAATATAAAGCTTGATTTAGATTTGATGCTAAATAATTAGATTTATAGTTCTGCAGTTGAAGGGAAAGATTAGCTTTGAGAAGAGATGGAACGATACTGTAAAAGTGAAGCTAAGATCGCCTCCTTGAGACAGTTGTGTAGAAAAGAAACTCTTACACAATTCTTAGATTACCTTGTATCTTTTTTTTTACTTCTACACAAGGAAAAGTCTTTATTATTATCACCAACAGATACCTAACCTGGTTATGATACTTTCATTCCTGCTTAATCCCTTACACTGTAGTTATTCCCAGCTCTTAATTTCTCCTGTCATTTTTGGTTTGGCCAATGCTGCTTCCCTTACACTATCTTCTCCACCAAATTATGAATCTATGCCTCTTATTGAGAAAAATTAGTTTAATATTTACTTTCCATATTAATTTTATGAGACTCTAATCCATTCTTTATCCTATACCCACATTCTACTATGTTCCATTTAGAGTGTATTGATTTTCTATTTGATTTCACAAATATTTCTGAAGAATTATTATATGCTAAGAATTATGACCCTATGATTTTCAAATGTTCTGGTTCTTTTTTATATCTGTAACAATGCTTAGATTTGGAGTACCAGTATTCATAGTAATAATCCATAATGTCTAAATAGTGATTCATTCTTCACAAAGAATAGTCAAATATTTTATCACACTTACATCCTCAAAAAGACAATGAGGGAGATATTGTTATCTCCATTTTATAGGCATTAATATTGAATATCTATTGTGGCACCTGCTCCAGGAATAAAGGAGATGTTAGATAAGATGGAAAAATGACACCTCGTTCCAATGTCTTATAATTTGAAATAATATTTACATTTAATTACATAGAAAATGAGAACAGACCAAAGGTACAGTTGTGAAGCAATTAGAGGTGCAGTGGCCTGTTTTATATGAACAAACACTGCTCACCATGAGGAAAATAAATTTCTAACATCTCCAAAATTGTTCTCGTTTGAAGAATATGTTAAGTAAGTTGCCAGTGATTTTTTATTGTTGTTTTTGAATATGAAAATGACTGTTAAATGTTCCTGGAAATTGGGTTATACCCTTTTGAATTGTTTTCTTTTAACACACATATAGCACTTCACTAAAGAGGAGAAACTTTTCTCCTTACTAGGTGACTGGGATTATTCAGAAGTAAAGAGGAATAAATATAAGTCACTCTATTCTATATTCAATATTATCAAATGAAACAACAAATGGCTACTTAAAACTGTAGCCATGTAGGCCTCCCTGGGCCTACATGGGGTAAGCATAGCACTATGAAACTATCCAGAGCCACTGCAGCACAAGTTCGATACCTGGCCAGGGAGATTCCCACATGGCACAGCAGACCTCTCCTGCCTTGCCTGCTGCTCCCCTCAGCAGTGTACTTCAGTCGATCTGCCTGTTCTGCTCCCCACTATGTCTCTCATGAATCCTTTCACCACTCCACACCTCTGGCCTACACCCCAGCTTGTATGTATAAATAAATAAATCTTAAAAAAAAAACAAAAAAACAACTATAGCCAGGTAGAAATAACCAACCTGTAATAACCAGGTAAAAGGAATTTTCTATTTTTCTGTCTCTCCTTATGATGATTTGGGCACTATCATTATGTGGCTGCTTCCAACAAGGATTGTCTACTTTGTCAAGTCAAAATATTTCTTCTGCGGGGCCTCCCCGGTGGTGCAGCGGTTGGGTGCTGCGCTGTGGAGCTGTTGGCCGCGGGCGATGCCGGTTGGAAGCTCAGCCGGGAAGAATCCCACATGGTGCGGCAGACCTCTCCTGCCTCGCCCGCTGCTCTCCTCAGCAGTGTATCTCTGATCTGCCTGTTCTGCTCCCTACTCTGTCTCTGGTGAACCTTCTTGCCGCCCCACGCCTCTGGCCTGTACCCCAGCTTGTATACATAAATAAATAAAAATTCTTTAAAATATATATATATATATATATATATATATATATATATATTTCTTCTGCGTTATGAAAATTACATGAAGAAAGTAAGGGACCCAGTAGATCCTTCACCTTCCACTTTAATACATTATTTTTAATACATGTTAATGTCTTGTGACTGAAAATTGCTGCTTTGGTTTAGAACAAGATTTTTAGGCAAATATTTTTTCTCTCTTGATTATGACAAGTCACCAGGAAACAAGTTGTTTAACTTTAAAATAAGTTACCTAATTCCTCAGTCCTAAATAGTCCAAGTTATGAAGTGAGGAAGTTGAACTATACAATCTGGGTTCTTCCTTCTGTTCTAGAAATCCTGAATCTATGGCATGCACAATATGCTCAGTATAATACTTAATTTGCATGGAACTTGTGTTCTTTTGTAAAGTTCTGTTCTTGTCTGTTTTTGGTCTTTGAGCAATCTTATGCAGTCTCAAGGGTTTAACTACCACCTGAATATTGGTTAGTCCTAAACATAAATTTACAGGGCAGCATTCACCAAAATGTGTTTGTATATGCTAGTGTTCCTCTAGATTAGGTCTACCAAAATAAATAGTTCCATTGGATATTACTTTTAGGGTTCTGCTTACTTTACCTCCCATTTAGAGATAACCAAAGCACCTAAAGCATATTAAGTGATTTGAAAATGTTTTAAAAATTGTTTAGGGTACCAGCAGATGTCTTTGTTTACTGAGCTACTCTTGAACCCAGCAAATCCTCAGTAAGCACAGAACATGGAGCTCCTGGTGCTTTGGTAAGTCATCTGGGATTTGGGGACTTGCATGTTTGCTCATGTGAGTCATTGGAAGACTAAGTTTCATGCTTTTATTTCTCAAACTACAAAGACATTCTTTTTTCATTTAGAGTTTCTGCAGTGAGAAATAATCACTATGTCTTTAAATACCCAATTAATCAAAATCTGATGACTGCTCAAGTCAGACCAATAAAAAAATTGGGGAAAAAAAAGAAAAGAAAGCATCTAATTCAGTTTTCTCACTAAACAAATACTGCAGTATTTAGAGTTTTCTCATTTTAATTCAATGGTAGTGAGAACAGATGTTTAGGACGGTCTGAAATGCTTAATTGGATACTTACCATGGAGTGCAAAAGCAATTGATTATTAGGATATAAAATCTTTTGAAGACCAGCTATTTCAGATGTGCTATAAAATTAAAAGACCGTGTTCCTGAAATAATTTCACAAGGGCTTATTTTACTTTATATGAAGAAGTAAGGTAGACGATATTATTTTATCCAAACTGCAAAATATAGTTCCTTATGATGGATCCTATCAGAAAATAATAAAATTTTTGTGTCTGTTACAGTAAAGTGAGTGAACACTAAATTTTGTGTGCACATAGATATTAAGGATTATTTAGAACATATTTTGAACCTCCAGCTACTTAAACTCCAATGCTCACCTGTGAATTGTATTATTAAACAAGGTCATTCTTATCGCGACTGCAGCTTAACTTAGTTAATTGTTAATAGCCCAGACCTGTGGCTTTCAGTAACTAAGCTATCAGGTCAGTGCTGTGTGGGACAGTTATTTTAAGTGAAACTAATTCCTCGCTATCTTCATTCTAAGCATTAAGCAGATTATCTTTTAAGGGAGAAGGTCAAATGCATGAATTTAAGAGTCAAAACAGTATCAATTTCTTTATGAAGATAATAATAATGGAATGAGGAAACAGTTTTAGATCTTCAACCATCATTTACAGTGAAAACTTTCCATTCTGTTCTATGGCTAAAATTTTAGTTTAACTAAGATATTATTATAAGGAAGAGAGTATGCTATTCTGTTACAGTTTTCTTGCTTCTTTAATCTTTTCTTCAGGGAAAAAGATCCAGGAAAACAAATAAGTCTGTGCTGGTTAATAAAAATGAAACATAGAAAGAAATAAGTTGAACTTTGTCAGTCTGAACCCAAAAAAATTCCAAAGCAAGTTTAGCATTAAAGGTTAATTTGACCAGAGCAAATAATTAAAAACAATAGGTATAGCTTGCAAGTTTTTTTTTTCTTTTTCCTGACCCTTTCTTTAGTTTCTCTATATTCCACATATAAGTGAAATGGTGCAATATTTTTTTTCTTCTGACTTCTTTTGCTTAGCACAATCCCTTCCAGCTCCATCCATGTTGCCAAAAATGGCAAGAGTTTATCTTTTTTGATCACTACATTATATCTCACTGGTCCATTCCATTGGTCCTGTTTTGGGACACTTGGGTTGCCTCCATATGTAAGAAAATGAATAAATAAATACAAAGAAAAAGGGGAAGCAATATATTGTATCTGTCAAAAAAACTAAATAAATCAGGGCCTCCCTGGTGGTGCAATGGGTTAAGTCTCAGCCTATGAAGCTATCTGCAGCCACTGCAACACAAGTTCAATCCCCTGCCAGGGAGATTCCCACATGGCGCAGCAGACCTCTCCTGCCTCGCCGGCTGCTCCCTTCAGCAGTGTATTTCAGTTGATCTGCCCATTCTGCTCCCCACTCTGTCTCTGGTAAATCCTCTCAAGCACCCCCCCCCCGGCACTTCTGGCTTGCACCCCAGTTCTTGTATGCATACATAAATCTTTTTTTAAAAATCAGTGATAGTTTTGTATTAGAATTTTTCCCTCCCCAAATACATGCCTGGCTAATATATCTATTTAGGTAATATGCTGGGTTCTTATTTAAAAAATGCTCAGAGGAAGATGGTTTGTTATTCTTCCTGGTGTGAATAATCTTACAAATATAGAATTGTGGGATTTTTCAAAAACAATTTTTGAAAATTAAATGGCCAAGGATGTCTTTACAGGTTAGAAAACAAAGCAGCTCAGTAAAAGAAGAATATTAGGCTTATATAAAGCTTAATATATTAAGCTTAATATAAAGCAGATAATGGGCATAAGGCTTCTGGCAGCTTTCCTTTTCTCCAGTCATCAACCACCAGGCACAATATTTGCTCAACTGGTATTCTCTGATATTAAGAACTCATTGATAAGCAGTTCCTCTTGCAGTGAGTTCTGGCCTTAAAGTGAGGGAGACCTTTCCTTGTTAGGAAGCATCTTGGTCTCAGAAATAGTCCAAGACCTCAGAAGAAGCCTATTCCAGAACCATGGTCAAGCAGAAGGTCAGTTTTTCTGGTAGAGTGAATTGTGGGTGTTTTATTAATATAAGAAAGGGCTCTAACATTTAGTTAATAAACCCAGAAATTTGGATATGACACTATTCAGGCTGGAAAATAACTGGACCCCTTTGTTAAACTAAACAAAACACTATGGTAGTAGAGAATTGGACCCTTCAAAAGGGTAGTAGAGTCCATTCTCTTCATTTTACAATAGAAAAAACTGGGACCCTGAAAAGTGCTGTGACATGGTAAAGATTTCAGAGTATGATATGTCACCTAGGAGTTTTATCAGATTCAAATTCAAGTACATTTCCTGGTGTGCTTCTTTTGAGATATGCAATCAATAAGCACTTACTGAGTTTCATAGTGAGCAAAACTTACAACTCAATGTAAGTACTAAAAAAAAAAAAAACAAAAACAAAAACCTCAACAAGACATGATAATTACACAACAAAAAGTAGAGGAAAGTTGAGTACATATCCTATAAGCTTTAGCATTATTTATGAAGTTAATGACAACTTGATACATATAGGAAAGCAAGGAAGAATAAAGAAATGACAATCATCTTGGCAATTATATGTTGCTTGTACTTGCCTACACTTATTTGTAAATATGAATGTCTTCTTTTTTTAAAGATTTATTTATTTATGCATACAAGAACTAGGGTGTAGGTCAGAGGTGTGGGTGGGTGAGTGGGTTCACCAGAGACAGTTTGGGGAGCAGAACAGGCAGATCAACTGAAATACACTGCCGAGGGGACCAGCGGGCAAGACAGGAGAGGTCTGCTGCACCAAGTGGGTCAGCTTCTTGGCTGGCAATTGAACTCATGTTGCAGTGGCTGACGATAGCTTGATAGCTCTGTGTCTTTTACCCCTGCACCACCAAGGAGGCCCTGTAACTAAGAATTTCTTAAAATGTATTTATAGAGTAAGACAGAAAAATTCAGTTAAAGGTGTTGAAAACCTCAACTCTATTTTGGACTGAATTCCATCACTGTGACAATTGTATGATAATCATCATTGATATTTAAGACCTGCTCTAGTACAACATTCTAAAAATTATCTCCTATTCACTGTGTTTTGAGACACAGCTAGTTGGCATATCATTCATCTTAAGGTTACTGGCATTGGTCTAAATAAGGAATAAATATGAGAGACCCATAAATTATTACCAGGATCCTCTTCTTGGAAGGCCTGTCTACATTTTGTGAGAAAACCTCTTGTAACCACCCTCACTTGGTTTCAAGAGTCAGAAGGATACTCCCTCTCCCTCCCCCATTTGGAGAATAAGAAAATGTTCCTTATTTGGAAATCCTGACAATTTTTACCTATGTCTCAGCCGTCTTTAAGCTTTCTGGAATGGAATCAGCTGAGTTTAACATGGTATATTCTTTCACCTTTAAGCAAGCTCTTAATTTAATGAATTCCAAGTTGAGGAGATCTCTTAACAATTTTTTTAAACTCAATTTTGAGTCCATTAAGAATTCCAAAACATCTGAAAGTGTTCATATAGTATCTCCCAGCAGAGTTTGTCCATTGCAATCTTATTAACAGTGATGACTGTGATTTTCTGAAAAGAAAGACCTAACAGTTGCAATCTAGTTTACAGTGAGAAATTCTGGGGACTTGTCTTGAGGTTGCTTGCACTTCTTAGTACTCTGGTCCATTGTTTGCAGTTTTTTGTTTTGTGATAGATACTTAAAAATGGACTAAAATATTCTCCCACTTACCTCAAGCACTTGTTCTACATACCACCTTCCCCAATCCATACCACACTCAGCTGCTAGTATCATAGTTGGGACCTAGGAAAAAATGACCCATTCTGGACTTATCACAAGCCTGCTTTGACTTACATGGTAATCTCAGCTCCTCCATGGAAAGGACATCAAGATACTGCTGTGCTGATACTGCCAAGGCTTACCAGGAAGTGAAAGCCCAGAGTATGGACTGGATTGTTCTCAATGTAAGTGGGAATTTGGGAATTTTTCTTTGTGGGGTTTCTCTTTTTTAAAAAAAATTCGTGGGTCTGTAGGTGATATCACAACTTGTTGATTTAGATTTAGACATAGAATAATGAGTAGCGAAGTGGCATTATGTATTTGGGTTTTGTCCAATCAATGGATTAGTATTATTTTGGGGGTTCAGGCACTGTCATTTTCTGTTCATATTTAGGGGCCATCTTTTCATGGATTTTATTATCAAACGAACCCTTCTTGGCTCATTTCATATGTCTCTCTAAAAATACAAAGACTGTCATAATTCAAAATGGTGTGTGTCCTCAGAATCTGCTTGTCTTTAAACAGTGTGCAGGTTCTTGCCTGTGCAGATTCCTGATATATTTTACTTAATACTGATTATAATACCACTCATGTAACCATATCATCCATTGGGCCATTCATGATTATTGGGCTCTAGTGACTAGCAAAGTTTGTTGTTGTGTCTTATTGAGAAGAGACAAATTACCCAGATTATTTAATGTGGAAGATAATCTATTTTCTTATCATGTTAAATTTACTGCTGGGTTTTTATGTTGTAAACCCAGCACAGCACATCTTTCAACCATGTCTTCTTTTGAACACTTTAGGCTCTGATCTTTGTATTCCTGGACAATGGTCTCTTACAATGTTGTCTCTGCCTTCTACACACCAACACAAATGGTGAAGAGTTGAGGGGCCTGTTAGCAATGCAAGAAGCGTGGTCCCATTTACATAAGGAATACTAACCCCACTTCTGCTATGATTGAATAATGATGAAGAAGAACACAACATTACTGTATATGTTGGAGAAAAGAGAGGACATTGATTAGCATGACCTATTTCTGTTGTGGAGTAAAAGTCTCAACATTCCTTAAAAGGAATAGAGATAGTCACCACTGGGAACTACTCATATGTGGTGTGAAACCTGTAGAGGAGCTGAGTGGACTTTTCTTGGGGCTAGGGAGATGGGTAACATAGAGTAAGGACTTTCTGATATTGTTTCATCACTTTCGTGTATAGACCAGAGACAGTGATGAATATATGAGAGACAAAGAAAGGCCACACCTTTTCCAAGTGTCAGTGGTGGTCCTTTGATAGCTCCATAGCCATGAAAATCTTTTTTTCTCCATGAGTCACAGTCACTTCAAATAGGTGTGTCAGCACAATTCTGGCAGCACAAGCTCACATGATTCTGTGCAAGAAACACTATCTTAACGAGTGGGAATAATCTATTTATCAGACTCTCCTTCCAGAAGCAGAGACTGGACAGAAATTCCCTCGAATAACTTCATGAGTCCTATATTCCCTTCTTCAGTCATCTGTTTGACTTCACATGTTGAGTGTCCATGAGAAAGGTGGGTTGATTGGAAAAGGTTGGAGAAATGGGTACTAGAGCCAACTGGTATAGACCATCACAGACCCGTACATGAGGGATCTTAGAAATGTTCAGAAGGGCACTCCAAATTGGAAATATGAACCCTGCTTTGCTAGATCTAAGATTGTTGCCTATGAATGGCGTTATTACTAAGTGCTTCCCAATGTGTGTCATCTATCAGTGTTCTGGAAAAATTATTTTTTAGCCTTCAGATCATACATTTTAACTCATATAAAAATGACTATTAGCAATTCCTGATTTTGCTCGGTATCTTAGCTCTCTGTACTTTCTATAACCTTCTAGAGGGAAGATCATGGGTAGATTTGACATTAAGGCTTTTACTTTCCCCCTATCTGGGGGAATTAGACTAAGCCTGATCTCTACATTCCCTATCAGGGTTGGTTTTTCTTGTTGTTTTTTATCCTGTTTGCTCTAGTCTCCCATCTATAAATGACCTACGTCTTTTTCTTTCTCCTAAGCATAGCCTCTAAGGACAGATGTCCAAGATCCTAAATGTCTACCTTCATTCAGCTGACTAATTTGTCTAAAGTCTTTGAGTGGGTTGAGCAGAGGAAAAACTCTAGGATAAAATTAACTGTAGGTTATTAGTTGGGGTTATCTACAACTTTCATGAAATTTACTTTCTGGGTAGAGAACAGACTACATGTGAGTCTCAAGAATTTCCACTCTCCAGACCAGAGAAAAGCCTATGTTTCCTGCCCCATCTTTTCTTTCCCTGGCTCTTACCCCAGTTCCCAGTTGGTGTCTAAACAAATGAGTGATATGAATCATGTCCAGCAGGAAGAGGTTCTGTATCAGAGCTGTCAGGAGAAAAAAAACAAAAGCAATCCAAATGAATCACTCTGAAGAAGGAAAAAAGGATTACAAAAGAATATTGAAAGAGATTGATCTTTAAAATGGTGATCCTAGAAGGAACATTGTTCCAGAGATTTCCTACTGGAAGTAATTGTTTTATTGCTTCTGAAATCTCTATCATACCCCACCCCAAAATTATATGTCCCAGCACTAATGGTGTCTTTGGCATTGGTCCAAGTCAGCGACCAGTATCCTGCTCAGAAAGGTGAGGATGTGAAGAAAGGTGGGAATCCTGATCACACACTGGAGCTGGGTGCATGCTTCTATGTGCAACTGTTGGGGGAGAAAGGATGGCCTGAACAAATTCCACAGATAGGTTTTTTTTTTTTTTAAGATTTATTTATTTATACATTCAAGCTGGGGTACAGGCCAGAGGCGTGGGGCGGTGAGAGGGCTCACCAGAGACAGAGTGGGGAGCAGAACAGGCAGATCAGAAATACACTGCTGAGGGGAGCAGCGGGCGAGGCAGGAGAGGTCTGCCGCACCATGTGGGATTCTCCCCAGCCGGGCATCGAACTCGCGTCGCTGCTGCCGACAGCTCCACAGTGCAGCGCTCAACCCCTGCGCCACCAGGGAGGCCCCACAGATAGGTTTTTACGGACCACATCCCCACCTCAGACCAGGGAGATCAAGACACTAAGGACTAAAAATCCCATAATGTCATCATCACCAAAGGGAGGATTGCTGGGAACTGAAGGTGGAGTTAAGCAGCCAGATTTGGTATATAACCAGACATGTGGGCATTGGGTAGTTTCTTAGCTGTTTGCCAGATTTAAGTGCACCATTGGGATTCCAGCTCAGTGGAACTGGTTTATTTTCTTTTTCTTGAGTTGTTCTTTTCATTTCCCCTCCTTTTGTAAATAAAGCTTTTATTAATTTTATTAAGTGTGCCTGCAGTTGAGTCTTATTTTAAGTCCCTTTTAAGCGCACGGGTGAGGACCCACTGTCAGGCACCCCATTTAATATCTGGGCTGCCCTGTAACACAACCTTTCTTTCTTTCTGTCTTTCTTTCTGTGTGTGTGTGTGTGTGTGTGTGTGTGTGTGTGTGTGTGTGTAGGAGAACTGGTGTGTAGGCCAGAGGTGTGGGGGAGGGTGAGAGGATTCACTAGAGACAGTGTGGGGACCAGAACAGGCAGATTTACTGAAATACGTTGCTGAGGGGAGCAGCAGGCAAGACAGGAGATATCTGCTGCACCTTGTGTGAATCAGCTCCCTGGCCCAGAAGTCAGGGTGTAATAGCACTGAGATTTAACCCCTGAGACCCCAGGGAGGCCTTATGTGCAAAAACTTTTCCTTGCCAGGGACGGGCACACAAATTCAAGAGCCTTCATTCCTGGGTTACAGTGAAAATATGTAGCTTACGCTTTATTTTTGCTCTTAAGATGACGTTACCTTTTTTTTTATTTTTGCTATAAATCAAGAGATAGCAAAAAGAAAAAAGTCACAGGTTTCCCAAAATACTTCTCCTGCATGGACTTCAAGCCTGATGTTCTTGGGAAAAACAAAATGAAATGTGAAAAAAAAACAAAAAACAAACATGGAGACTTTCGGGAAATGATTAGTTTATAGGAAAAAATTTAGGGCACCTGAAATATCAAAATAAAACTGTGACTCACAAACCAGAACTCTGATTAACAGTTTATTATGTAATGTTATTAGAACCTGGCAATAACAGAGTGTGTTATATGAAACATTTATGGAAATAAATATAATCATCTGTCCATTTCTCTTAAAGTCCTGCACCATTATTTTAATTTTCAGACAAAATTCATTATTTTTTTGCCTGAAACACTTGTTCCTTGTTTCAAAAAATAATGAATATATTGCCAAAATAGGAGAATATTGTGTACTATATTCAAGTATTGTACATATTTCCCCAAGCACCAAATATTCCGTAATAATTTATTGACAAATTTACTTTTAGGTATCTATTGAAAGTAATAAGGGAGATTACATCTTTGTATATTTCTAAAATATAAAAAAAAATTAAAGCAGTTGGACAATAGCACTACATTGTTTAAATAAGTTTTGTGGTTTGAAACTAAATATTATGTAAGAGAAGCATGTTTTTATATCTTTTAAGGTTTGATTTTTCTCAAACCACTTATATAATGAAAATATGTAGTTCACAATAATGTAATTCAACTATTTTAAGTGCAAACCCCATGGCTTTAAATTTTAAATATAGATAGTTTATCTCAGTGAACATATCTCTTCTTGGGTTTTATTGCTGATTTTTGAAAGCAAATTTACTTATCAGAGTTACCATTAGCACTCTCCCATTCATGCAATTTGTTGTTGAGCTTAGAATTCCAAACCAGAAACAGCATCCTCTGCTTCAGGAGCAGAAGCCCTATGTTGAAGGGCATTTGGTTATATATTCTATGAACAACCATTCACTGAGCACCAGTGGCACGATAGATGACATGGTTTCCTGCCCACAGGAAACATGAGATCTTGGTCTGAAAGTATATCCTGACCTGAATATGAATAATAAAAGCAAAGAACTAAGAGAACCTAAGAGAGATTGAAATGAAACTAGAATTACAAAACATAGAATAAAAATACTTTATAGAGGGCCTCTATGGTGGCACAAGGGGTTAAGTCTCAGCACTATGAAGCTATCCGCAGCCACTGCAGCACGAGTTTGATCCCAGGCCAGGGAGCTTCCCACATGGCACAGCAGACCTCTCCTGTCTCACCCATTGCTCCCCTCAGCAGTGTATTTCAGTCGATCCACCTGCTCCCCACTCTGTCTCTGGAGAGTCCTCTCACCACACCCGCCACACCTCTGGCCTACATCCCAGCTCTTGTATGCATAAATAAATAAACCTTTAAAAAATACTTTGTATAATTTTAAATATTTTTTGGGAAAGATATTATAAAATATTTAAGCCACAACAGAATAGACATAAATTTCAAGTTAATAAAGAAGCTGTGTTTAGGAAATGGCCTACAAACCCATTTCCTCTGAATCATGAGATGAGATAGGAATCAAACAATGGAAGGAATTTGCACCTGATGATGAAAAAATCAGAGACTGAGTTGTTGTTGAGAATCCAGGAAGACATGACAGCTGGGAATGTGAATCCAGATGTGGGAAGGACTAGACTGAGCTTATAGACCCTGAAGTATCTGCTAGTGTAACTGGGGCTGAGACCAAAGTCTGGTATAGCTGGTGCTCCCTGGAGGGGGGTGCTGATGAAGATAGATAGCCCAGGGGAAAATGCTAAAAGGTTTTGTAGTTTGGGATGGAGACTTGAATTAGAAATATAAAAGGGACAGGAAAAGGAGAAGAAGCAGCAGTTGCCATGATGTAGAGGAGAAGATCCAGCAGCTGGAAAGATGCAGCCACCATGATTGAGAGTTTGGAATTCAGCCACCAGGCGCTTTTGAGCTACCAGGATGCAGAGTTTTAGACTGAGCGTTTTTGGAATCTTCAGTGACTTTGGGGCCAGCGACTTGCCCCCCACCCCCATGCCAATCTTCAAGAGAAAAGGTCTGAGGTCTTTGTAAGTAGCCGAGCAACTGAAACCCGGTATCACTAGGAGGAGATGGTTATATCCACCAGGAGGGTGAGACAACAGAGAGGTGGCAATCAAGGAGATAAAGAGCAGTGGAAAGGACACCCTTCAGCCTCCTACCCCTATAGATGATCAGGAAATGAAAGGGAACAATTGTCACCACAGGAAAGCAAAGCACTAAGAGAGCATAAGTGAGATCAAAATGAAATTATTTAGAATTATAAAACATATGTTGTGCCAGCCTGCTGTGCCAGCCTGGCACCAATGCAGGTTCCCTATGATAGGGCAGACAGGCAAAGAATGAGTTCTGGAGCCCTTGGTGATTTTGGCAGGCTTTTAATAGTCTTTTGTAGCAAAGCAACCATGTACAAGGCAGGCAAGGTGGCCAGGGGGCCAGGAGGCTAGCAGGCCTCCTATCCCCCAGGAAATCTTCAGCTTCTCCAGGCTCTCTGCTGCTGCTCGCACTGCTGCTGCTACGCTCTTCTCCCTCCTGCTCTCTGAGTCTGCTTTTTGCACGTGCACACCGCACCACACCACGCCATGGCTACTCTGTGACTACTTTACTACCCCTATGCTACGCTAAGCCAAGCCCCCCCATCACTGCCATCAGACACGTGCCAGGGAGGCCTTCAGGGACCCATCCCAAGGGGAGGGCAGGAAAACCTGAGAGCTCTCCCACCTACCCTACAACATAGAATTGCTCTAGGGGTGCAGCAAGAACTGATCATCAAGAAAAAATCAAATGGTGGCCTAGGGATTAAGTCTCAGCACTATCGCCACTACACCCTGAGTTCCATCCCTCTCCTGTCCCCCTGTCCCTGCCCACTGCTCCCATTAGCAGTGTATTTCAGTAAATTTGCCTGTTCTGCTCCCCACTCTGTCTCTGGTGAATCTTTTCACCCCCCCACACTCTGGCCTATGCCCCTGTTCTTTTAATCAAATGATACAAAAGACTGAAGAAGATGTAGATTGAAAAGGCCAGTGGATTTGGAGATTAGGAAGTCACTGGTGATATCTGAATGTATAAATCAGTTAACAATTCAGACAAAACCACTCATGTGTATCCATTTTAAATGCACAGTTATTTATGAAATGGTTTCCTGGGAGTGGCAAAAAAGAGTTAAGGCATTCTTTAAGTACATAATTTACCATTGAATAATTTGGGAGCTGTGAAAAATCCTCCTCGTTATGTTGGGAAGGAACGGCCCCAGAAAACCTGCATAAGCAAAGTGAAGACAGTGAGACTGATGGGAAACTTAGCCCCTTCAGGTTTTATAAAGAAGTCAAATTCTAAGTAACTAGGTAGAAGTTCCAGCACTGTGGGGATAAACATGTTCAGTGAAGCTAGATGTTCAATTTCCTCAACATTGAACTTTAAATTTCATTACTTATTTATTTTTTATTGTTATTTATGTCTTTTACATTTTGTATTCCCCTTGGGCAGCCCACCACCAATTCACCCGTGATCCATCTCCATGGTCCCCTGTATTCTCCTCTCTTCCATTTTGTGCCCTTATCCTCCCCTTCCCCCCCACCCCCC